>QJNY01000702.1:0-34347 GCA_004155945.1 Monosporascus sp. mg162
CCCACCCCCCCCCCCCCCCCCCCCGGACGCTCACTCACCCATCATCTCAACTCACTCACTCAGGTCCAAGCACGCCATCAACAATCCGATGTCCCTTGGGGCTATACCCCTGGACAAGCCGCTCACCATACCCCTGGACCCAGTTATCTGCACCATCACAATCACATTAGCCACTACCTCTCCCTTTGAAGCAAGCAAACTTCATCCAGTCCACAGGTAACTCACCATAAGTAGAATCCGGCTTAAGCCGACACAACCAGCTCATGCCCTGCTTAACCCTCTCCTTGGGATTCACATTCGGAAACTCCTTCAACACCCGATCGTGCTCCTCCTGGGTAATCCCCTCCTCTGGCTCCGAAAAGTCCAACCTCACCGACCTGGACACAGTCGCAACATCAATCTCCTTGAACGGCACAATCTTCAACTCCGCATGCAGCGCGATCGCGTCCCAGACGCGCTGGACGCGGACCTCGTCCCAGCGGCGGCCGTCGCGGTGGGCACGGATAAAGTTCCGGGCCGCGATCGCCCCGTCGACTTCGAATCGTTTGTCGGCGCTGACGATTGGTGAGTTCGGGCGCTGGTCTAGCCCAAGATCGTGGAGCAGGGCGGCGACGGCGTGGACTTCCTCGTCGATCAGGTTGCGGAGGGTGGCGTTGTGGCTTAGCATGGCGGCGCCAAAGATCCAGGACCGCATTACGTGCCCGTAGAGGCCGTCGTCGGAGTTGTCGCGGGCAAATTGTTGCGCGGCGCGGACGATGGGGGTGTCGACGACCGAGATGCCGGCGATGGTGCGCCGGGGGAGTTGTTGGTGGGGCCCGCGTCCGGCGAGGAAGGATTCCGGGTGGAAGGGGTGGGCTTGGGTTAGGAGGGGGAAGAGGGTGGTTGCCATGATGGCGAGGCAGGTTGATTTGAGGGTGTACATTGTGACCAAGGCAGGCAGGGTGTGCTAAGTACGTGTGATGTTCTTGGACGAGGTGTGGAAGAATGATGAGCTGGACAAACTTTGAGACATCTCGCCGGTTTATATGGTTTCGACTTTCACGGCTCCTGACTGTCATATTCGCGTCAGTGAATTCAAAGATGACTGAGTCCTTCAGAGTATTTGTGTTTGAGCACGTTTGAGCAAATCCTTTGGAATATTCCCGCATACTCACTCACGGATTACTATACACTTCAACTCCAACTCTTGGTGTCGTGACTCGCAATTGGTCACACCAAACTCCGTGCCGTGCCGTGCCGCATACTACGCTGTATCCTCCGAACGGCCTCGGAGGTTAAACCTCAGCCGCGTCAACAAGGAATTGCGGCACGGCGGACTCAGAATCGGTGCTGGGATGAAATCGGTCAGAGGCTGGACAAGCATCTCGCCAGTCAACGTATCGATGTGCCAGGGAATCTGTGAGTTCCCGCGCTAGTAAGGCCACCTGTACACTGTGGTGAGTGCTGCGTTAAGGGCAGTTAAGGAGATGCTTTCCTCGTCCCTCAGCTCACTGTAACGGAATGAATGATCGGCCGACCTCGCATAGTACTCGGCGCCTTGACTCGGGGCGTAAATCAGCTTTGGAGATGTAGGGAGGTACTCGCGCGCCTCAAGCTCTGGAGGATGAATTTGGAGGGTCTGAAACGGACTTGACGATGGCGGAGGCGGAGGCGGAGACGGAGGAGCCTGCGGCTGCAGGTGCAAGATGTCTGGGACCTGCCGAGATGATTTCTGACATTGGGTAGTGTATATAGGCGTAGATTGAGAACTGTAACGTGGACTATACTGCGGAGTGGCGCGCGCGGGGAGTGTGGTGATCAATTGGCTCCCTTCTCTCAGGGCTGGCAGTGTAGAACGCGCTGAAGTAGAAGTGGAATAAGAGTAGGGCGGTACAGTAGATGGAATTGAGGTTGAGGAAGAATAGAACGCATGCTGCCGAAATGGGGATACGGGATGGTAATGCTTACGGACGCGGAGCGTGGCCGTAGCTTTGCTCCAAACCCCATTTGTTGACCAGAAAAAGTTGATATACCAGTTATCATAACCAGTTTCATCGCACACTTTAGACTGTTTCTATATGGAAGCTCTTGTGAAAGATTTATCCCGGTGGGAAAATGTGCTCTCTTCGGACGTTAGCTGTTACCGACCCAGCCCCCATCAACTACATAGCTGCTGTCGGTAACGGCGCTTGAATCGTCTGCCGCCAGGAACAATATGACGCTGGCTACCTCGTTCGGCATCAAGTCTCGTTTCAAACTCTGCGCAGCCACGCACTCGGCTCTAAACTCATCCGTACGGATCTCTCGGTTCTGTCTCTCGGTCGCAATAGCACCCGGCATGACGCTGTTCACCCCGATGTTGAATTTACCGAATTCTTTGCTCAGCGTGTTGGTCAGGCCCATGATGGCCGCTTTGCTGGTGGTGTAGACGGGAAGACCCTCGGCAGGGATGCGGCCAGCTGATGGAACCCAAGTTGATGAGGCTGCTCGAGCGCCTCTTCACCATTGCGGGCAAGATGAACTGCGTCAGGAAGAACTGATGCCGCAGGTTCATGCTGATGTCATATTCGAACGACTGCGGAGTGACTTGAGCAGTCGGTACATGGGAGCCAATTCCGGCACTTGCGGCGTTGTTCACAAGGACGTGCACGGTACCATGGGCCTAGATGATCTGCTCCGCGCGTTGCCTAAGACTAACAAGGTCCGTCACGTCGCAGTGGAGGAATGTTGGTTGGGTCGAGTTGGCAATCCGCCGATCCTGCCCACGAGTTTCTTGGCAGAGTTTTCGGAATGATCGAGAAAGATGACGGTGGAACCTTGTTCGCAAAACAGCTCAACCGAGGCGGCCCTAATACCTTCGGCACCACCCGTGACTACCACAACCTTCCCCACGAAGGCTTGGGTACGTGGCACGGCTGGTCATGGAGAAGCCGGCCTATCGAGATGAAGATAATGTGGGGGGCCGTCTCAGATTGGGCCGACGATAATGACAAGGCTCGGGAAACGTAAGTTACTGCGGGAGACTGGAGTGAGCGGACTGGGGCACAAATGAGTCGGGAGGATCTTGAAGTATTATGTGAACGCGCTAATTGCTCGGAAAATGTTGATGCGTGGCAACATACCTAGGTGTAGTGCAAGCATAATACTGCCCATGTCTCTGGGCATTATGCTCTTGCCTTTTCACCATGAAACCGAGCCATCCCCGCATCCCCGCACTGGGTCGCCATTGGACAGGCTAGTAAAAATTACTGTTAGTAACTAACAGTTACTAACAGTAACTGATAACGTGCCACACAGGCGAGCGAGACATACGGGCGAGCGAGACACTTTTTTAACCATTCTAACAACACATCTTTAATTGCCCATTTCTCAACAACCACAATATGGAGCGCCTTACAAAAGAAGCGAAAATGAACCTAGCTATTTAGGCAAAAAAAAAAAAGACCTAAAACTTAGTTATAAAAAGCTTAGTTTTATTTATAAAGTTTCATCTTTTACTTTAGGATATCGTTTTAGTAATAAATGCGCCCGAACTAATATTACTTTTAATTTGCAGAAATTGACGCCGACTAAAAAGAAATTTATTATCGACCGAATCCTCGACCTAAATATGTAAGCGTTTTTTATCCGGCTTTAATACGTTAAAGATATGGCAAATTTATTACTTATTTAACGTATTACAAAACGCGTTGGAATTAATTGGGCGTCGAGCTTTATTAAACGGCAAAAAAAATTCCAAACACGTTTAAATCGGAAAATCGATTATTAACGGATCTTATACAAAAATCCAGAAACGTTTCGTAAATAGTTCGAACTTATTCGAGTTATAATCGTAAAATACGGCATCGTAAAGGAGGATATTTAAACCTTCGACGAGACTGAATTTTTGATAAGGCTTTTTATGGCAACGGGTATAGTAATTACCAATGCCGAAAAACGTAAAAAACTTAAACAAGCGTAATAAAGGAATAAAAAATAGATTATAATTATCCAGGTTATTAATTTCCAAGGTTGGGTTATGCCGTTATTTGTTATTATAACGGGAAAAAATTATTTTAAGTTCTGGTACCGCGATAACTTATTGCCAGCAACCGATTAAAAGATTACATTAAATAATAATAGCTGGATAATAAATAAATTAAGTTTCGAATAGATCTAGTATTTTAATAAGCATATTCGGACGCGTACGAAAGATTCCAAACGTTTCCTTATCTTCGACAGCTATAAAAGTTACTATTCGATAAAATTCGAAAAATATTACGTTAATAATAACATTATTACGGCTTATATACCCGCGTATTTTTCGTATCGGCTTTAACCTTTTAATATATCTTGTTTTTTTATTTTGAAACGGGTTTATTTGCGGTATATTAAAAATTTAATGCGACGTTATTTTACTTATATTGCTATAAAAAAATTTCTTGCCGGCTTTTACGATGCGTTCCAAGCTGCCATAACGTCCGATAATATTAAATCTGGATTCGCGAAAGCTGGTTTTATTCCATTCGATCCCAATAACGTTCTTTTCAAATTGGAAGTTTTTCCAATTGTGCTTACGCCGACCGTCTCCCCGTTAACTTCCGCCGGTTCCATTTTACCTTCCGCGAAGACCCTTAAAAATATCCGTAAAGCAATAAGATAAGGACGATATTTGCAAAAAAAGATTACAAATTATTAAGGTGGTTCGCTAACAAGAATACTTAAGTCGGCTAATTTTATAAATAAAGGATATATGTTACTGTTGCATAAAGCCGCTTTTTTCCGGAAAGAAAACGTTTAATTACGCGAAAGGAATTATATTTTAAGCAAACGTCGTAAAACCAAAAACAAACGTTTTTAAAAAGGAGAAACACTTGCTATATAAAAGAGATAAGCTCTTTGGGCCCAAAAAGAAGGGGGTGGTAAAATAATGCAGCTAATAGCAGCTAAAAGGGATCGTCGTAAAAGGGTTAAGACCAAGAAACGAAAGTGTGGCGTTTGCAACAAGCCCGGGCATAATGCGCGTACTTGTAAAGAAGTTGTAGATACGTCTAGCGAAAAAGAATCCAATTGATTTTAATTAATGCAATATATTGTTATTAAGTTATTTGGATTGATTATTACGAGGTGCCAAAAAGTGTTACGCTTATATATATATGGCGCTTATATGTGTGGAACATTATTTTAATTTAACTTAATCTAAATTAATCTAAATTAATTTAAATATGTAAATATATATTAATATATAAAACCTAATATACATTAATCTAATTATGTATATATATTAATTTATATAAATTTATATACATTAATGTAATTATGCATATATATATATGTATATACATATATTAATATATAAAGATTAATAGAAATTAATATGATTACGTATATATACATTAATATATATTAATTAATATAAATTATCTAGGTAATATCAATTAATATAACTATACAAATATATATTAATGTAATTATGTAAATATATATAACGTGCCATACGGGCGAGCGAGACATACGGGGGAGCGAGACACTTTTTTAGCTATTGTTACAACATAACTTTAATTGCCCATTTCTTAACAACCACAATATGGAACGCCTTACAAAAACAGCGAAAATGAACCTAGCTATTTAAGCTAAAAAAAGTGATCCGAAATTTAGTTACAGAAAGCTTGGTTTTATTTTTGAAGTTTTATCTTTTATCTTAGGATATCGTTTTAGTAGTAAACGCGCCCGAACTAATATTATTCCCAATTCGCGGAAATTGACGCCGACCGAAAAGAAATCCATTGTCGACCGAATTCTCGATTTAAATATACGAGCATTTCCTGTCCGGCTTTAATACGTTAAAGATATGACAAATTTATTGCTTACTTAACGCGTTACAGAACGTATTGGAATTAACTGGGCGTCGAGCTTTATTAAACGGCAAAAAAAAAATTCCAAACGCGTTTAAATCAAAAGACCGATATTAACGGATCTTATGCGAAAATTTAGATACGTTTCGCAAATAATTCGAATTTGTTCGGATTATAATCGCAAAGTACGGCATCGCAAAGGAGGATATTTACAACTTCGACGAGACTAAATTTTTAATAGGGTTTTTTATGGCAACGGATATAGTAATTACCAGTACCGAAAAACGTAAAAAACCTAAATAAGCGTAATAAAGGAATAAAAAATGGGTTACAGTTATCCAGGCTGTTAATTTTTAAGGTTGGGTTATGTCGTTATTTATTATTATAACGGGGAAAAATTATTTTAAGTCCTGGTATCGCCATAATTTACTGCCAGTAACCGATTAAAAAACCGCATTAAGTAATAATAACTGGATAATAAATAAATTAGGTTTCGAATAAATTTAGCATTTAACAAGCATATTCGGACGGGTACGAAAGGTTCCAAACGTTTCCTTATCTTCGACGGCTATAAAAGCCATTATTCGATAAAATCCGAAGAATACTGCGCCAACAACAACATTATTACGTTTTGTATACCGGTGCATTCTTCGTATCGGCTTTAACCTTTTAATATATCTTGTTTTTCTGTTTTAAAACGGGCTTATTCGCGGTATATCGAAAACTTAATACGACGCCATCATACTTGCATTACCAAAGAAAATTTCCTTGCCGGCTTTTACGACGCGTTCTAAGTTGCCATAACGTCCGATAACATCAAATCTAAATTCGCGAAAACTAACCTTGTTCCATTCGATCCCAATAACGTTCTTTCCGAATTAAAGGTTCCAGTTATGCCTACGCTGACCGTTTCTCCGCTGACCTCCGCCGGTTCCATTCATTCCCCGCCCGCGAAAACTCCTAGGAATATCAAAGAAATAACGCGGCAAATACGTTATTTGCAGAAAGAAATTAGAAACTAACCGGGTAATTCGTTAATTAAAATAGCTAAAGCGTTTAATCTTTTAACCAGAAGTTACTTATTAATTCTGTACGAAAATATTTTTCTTCGAAAAAAATTGCCTAATTGCGCGAAACGAACCATATTTTAAGCAAACGTCGTAAAACTAAAAATAAACGTCTTTAAAAAAAAGGAACACTTACTATACAAAAAGGACAAGCTTTTTTAGTTTAAAAAGAAAGGGGTAATAAAAAAATGCAACCAATAGCAGCTGAAAGGGGTCGTCGTAAGAAGGTTAAAACTAAAAAATGGAAATATAGCGTTTGCGGCAAGCCTGGACATAATGCGCGTACTTGTGTAAAAGTTGTAAATACGTTTAGCGAAAAAGAATCCGATTGATTTAAATTAATGCAATATGTTGTTGTTAAGTTATTTGAATTTGTTGTTACGAGCTGCCAAAAAGTGTCTCGCTCGCCCGTATGTCTCGTTCGCCCGTATGGCACGTTATATATATTTATATATATATATATTAACATATAAAATTAAGTAAAGATTAATATAATGACGTATATATACATTAATATATATTAATATATATAAATTAACTAAATATTATAATTTAATATAATTATACCTATATATATTAATATATAAAAATTATAATACATTAATGTATTTATGTATATATACACAAATATATATATATATATTAATATATATTAATTTCAATAAATTAAATAGTTAATATAAATTAATCTAAGTAAGAATTTATAAAACTTTATACCTTTTTACTTCGTTAAAAGTAATCCTTTTTCTAATATAAAAGCTTTTTTATTTCCGCTTTGTCTTTTTTTAAGTTTTACCCATTATATTTTCTCGATCCATACAACAATTGCTATTTTATTATATATACCATTTTTATCAGAAATGTCGGATTTTCAATGTTATTTATACGGTATGTTGAAAATTTTACGTTTATATAAAAATCATTTATCATTTCCTAAAATCTATTTAACGAATATAAACGATATTACTTAGTATTGCTTTGATAACGTTAGTTAAATTGTTTTATTCCGTTAATTTAACGCTAATTATTAAATAGGAATGTTATTTAAATACGCCTTACGAAGTTATCAAAAATTGTTTATTTTATACGGAATTTCAAAATGAACGAAATAGTTATTATGATATATATTATGAGAAAAAGGTATATTTAAATTCTTTATTGAATTTTTAACTAATTGAATCTTAGTAGTATTGTATAAATCATAACGATTATTTATATAATATTTTATCTGCACAAAATAATTTTCAAAACGAATTTGTAAGTTTAAATTTTTATCACTTTCAGTATGTTATTTACTAATATGTAATTATATTAGTCCGAAACCGATAATTTATTATGTTTATATTTAATAAGTATCGATAATTTACATCCTTATTATTTCGACATTCCTAAAGAATTTTCATATTATATAACAGACTTCGAAGAGCTATATGAACGAGTCGATCGTTATTATAAATTATATTATACGGTTTCAATATTATTATATAAGATTTTAAGAATCGAATACGAAAAATACGAAGTTCATTGTAAATTATAAGTAAAGTTTTAAAAAGTTATAAAAATAATAAAAATTAATAAGATTTATTAGGGCTGTAATTTAATTAGTAATCGCGGACACGCTGCTGCTCTCTCCGGGTTTGGCGGCAGCCCCAATCTGGCATAGCACCGCCTTAGACCACACCTCGCAACATAAATAAATGGCCCTTTTTCCGACGTTTTTTTTTTTGTACTTTTGACTTATTCTTTTTATTTTCGCCAGCGATTACGATTACGACCGTAGCCCTTAGTTTTATTTCGGTAAACGCTTTTCCGCCTTTTCTTGTTACCTTTCTTTTTACCCTTTTCCCTCGTTTTTACGTATTTCCGTTTTTTTCGTACGTTACTTTTCTCGTTTCGCTTGATCTATTCGGCAAAAATGCCAACCTTTACTTACCTAATCCATCCGTCGGTCCTTGTTATGGCTTCCGCAACTTTTTCGGTCCGGGCTTTGTTTGCCTTAACCCGACGGCTTTTATTAATTACGATATTACCTTCATTTATATAATATATAATGCTTACTTCCGACGAGCCTTAACAGTTTAAACCTTTGCCCGTTATAATCGCCTTTAAAGCTGGGCGCCTTATATTTGCCTCGGTAGCTATAGGTATAATTTTATATTTTCCTATCTGGCCAGTTATAAAAATGCCGTAGGCGTAAAGGGTAATTACGTTAACGCGGGGATACCGGAGATACCTATTTTTAGTATGGTTATGCTGGGCGTTTCCGTACGTGCTGGATATCTTTTTAGTTAATGGTCGAACCGATTACAACGTTGTTCCTTATAATACTGCAGGCGTAATAGGATAGGTAGGGGCGTTGAGCTGGCGAAAGGGCCTAAATTAATTGCTGTTTATTTCGGATATGTAATTATTTACGGGATAACCGAGCCTAAGTTGTAGGGGGTAAGAAAGATAAATACAAACCGCAAATAAGGATATAGCGAAGTTGTTTAATGGGGTTAAATTCCGGGAAAAGGGGAATTTTCGTACGGTAGGGGTAACGGGAGGTATTGGATAAGGAAAGGGCAGAAGGAAAAGGAAAAGGATAACGTAATCTTTTTTACGCCCTGTTAATGCTTTATAAAGTATGCTTAGACTGATTTATATCATTACGTACTTACGATTCGTATTTTATTCGTGCGGCGTTAAGTTAGGTAAATATAGATTACCGGAAAAGCTAATAGGTTAAGACGATGGCCGTAAAAGGTAACCCGGTAGAATTTTAGGTTCTTATTAGTAATGCTTAAATTGCTGTTATAAGGAAAAAAAGACGAAGTGATGTACGAGGTCGTAACGGATCATTTACTTCAGCCAATTTCCGGATAATCCGTAGGTCGTATATCGCTGATAAGGAGGCGTAATCTACGGCAAGATCTATAATTGCTACCTTGTTCGCTGCGTTTTATTTTTTTTCGAAAGTTACGTAATTGGTAAAGGTACGAAGGACGGGAAGAAAGGATTAAGACTTTGCTTTTTTAGTTTTAATAGAAAATTACGCTCCAGCTGCATTCTGTTTCTTTCAGTGAAATGGTGCAGAGTGTCGGGCCAGGGGGCATGGCTTAGCTGATCAGTCAGTCAGCTCCACATATGTATTTCTAGGAGCTCTTTCCGCCGGGCGCAACCCCGAAACATGTTCATTATCGCTCATCGTCTACTTATACACTTATCTCTAGTCTGGTTCAACACGGACCCAAATATAATGTTTTTGTTTACCTTCATTACCGCTGCATTCGGCTATTTTATCGTAACCCGCCCATCAAAAATGCTTTAACCGGAACTAAGTTTTCCCGTCCTAATTTAAATGGCTACCAAGGAAAGGATATTGGTTTTTGTTAATTGCCGACGGACCTTAATTTCCGATTAATAAGTCGAAAGGAACAAAAAGGACGAAGTTTTAATTAAATGCATTTAAATTCGAATACGATTACGATAATAATTACGGATACGATAATTTAAACGGCATATAATTAACGACCGCAATTATAACAAAAACGTAATCCTTTATACGATTAATTAAAAAAAGTTATTAAATTAAGGCTTTATTACGAAAATAGCTTTATTCGGACGACAGTAAAGGAATATAAATATATCGGTAACCGGTTTTGGAACATAAATTAATTACTTAAGTTTTGGACCGATTACGTAATTTAAGATATTATACGTATTAATAAGAAAATTACGTAATAAAACAAATATAAAATTTAATTAATAAAAGTTAAAAAAGTTAAAATTACGTCGTTAATAACGTAATTATTAAAATTTGGATTAATTAAAATAAATACAATAACGATAAAATTAACGGTATAAACAAAATAATAAATACGAATAAAAAAAGAAATAAAGTTATAAAATTATTTATTTTATATACGAAAGGAAAATATCGAAAAAAAAATAACGTCTTTTAATATAATATAAAAATTAAAAAAAAATCATTATAAAATATATTTTAAACTTTTTTGGCGTTAATCGGATAACATTTAATTTAGTTATTATTAAGCAGTATTATATAAGATTTATTTTTTTATTAAATTTAAATATTATAACGTTTAAATTAATAATAAAAATATTAATTAATAAGTTAAAAAAATACGATTAAATAATTAACGACATAACGATAATCAAAATAAAGTTATTCGGACGAATAAAAAAAAAAGGTTACTTATTTTATAAATCCGAAAAAAAGAAAAAATATATTTAAAAAAATTATTACGAACAATTATTTACTTTATACCTAAATATATTTCGTTTAAAATAACATTTTAAAACTTAAGTAATTTAAAAATTAATAATATTAATTAATTTAAAATAAACTTTAATAAGTTTTTTAAAAACTTATCGAAACCTTTTAAAATTGTTACTTAAATTTATTTATAATACGGATTATTATTAATACCGAATTTCCTTAATTTTACGAAAAATTAAAATCCTATTTTAAATACGACCGTCTAATACCGACTAATAAAAAACCTTTACGATAATAAACTTAACAAGCTTAAATCTTAAAATATTAATAATTTAATTAAATTTTTAAAATTAATTAAAAATACGATTACTTAAGTAAATTTTAAAATCGTTATTAATATACCGTAAAAACGAAATATTATATTAACCTAAACCTTAAAGTTATTTACAAAATTAAAAATATTTATACTGGATATTATATTTTTTAAATTTATTAATTAGTTTAATTATAATTTCCTTGCTAATATTATAAATAAGTTTTCGTTTTTTATAATTATTTCGGATTTATCGACTTTTCCGGATTTTTGCTTTTCAAAAATTAAAATTACCGATTAACTTAAAGGAAATTAATAAATTATTTACGAAATACAAATTTAAAAAATTTAAAATAATTACCGAATTATTTTATTAAATTAATACTCTTTTTGTAAAAAACCGGGTTAAAACTATACTTAATAATATAATTTAATAAAACAAAACGTTTATGCGTAACTTAAAAACTTTTAAGTTATAAAACTTAAAATAAATTCGAATAATTAAAAATCGATTAAAAATTTTAACGAAACGAATTTAACGCAGTATTTTTAATTATATTTATAAATATTATTTAAAATATGCTGTTAAAATAAAAAATACCTTAAAAAAATTTAAGCAAAAAAGCAAAATAATTATTAAGGACGAATATATTAAAAGCTTATTAAAAAAGTTATCCGGTAATTATTTCGAAAGGATTTTTAATAATTCGTCCATAAAGCTAAAAAATTTATACGTAATTAACTATAACAATATTTCGATATTAATCAAAAATTAGGCCTTAAATAAAATAAAACTTTTTAAATATAAAAAACGTAAGTAATAATAAAAAGGTATCCATTACGATATTAATTAAGAAAAAAAATGGTTTAACCCGATTTAATAATTTAAGTAATAATAATTAAAAAGCTTTTAACCGCAATTAAAACCATTTAACCGTATTAATTAGGTATTATAAATTACGAATACGTTAAAAAACTTAAAGATCGTATAAACCCGATAAATCTAAAACTTAAAAGTTTTTAAAGAAAAAATACGCAACCGAAAGGTAACCCGGATATTACAGTATTACGTTTTACTAGGATAAAAGGTATTTTGGGCATATAATTATAATGCTAACCCGACGATTAATGCAATTAATTTTTAGCCGGATAATTATATTTATTTAAGTTTTTACCGTAAATAAGGTAAATACCGAAGCCGAAAAGGTTACCGTAAAAGTTATTAAGGTTAAGGTAAACGTTTTAATAACCTTAATTAAAATACTTATTAGTTTTACTTAAAGCTAAAATATATTATATAAAAATGCCGTTTATTTTTCAGTATGAAAAATATAAAACTGGCTTTACTTGCCGGCGATAAATATATTATTTTCCTTAGATTTCCGGAAGATAAAATAACGTTAAGCATTATTTAATTCCTTTAAGTTTTTAAAAATTAAGCGATCGAATAGCAAATTTTAATTTGAAAAGGGATCTTAAAATAAATCCATAGTTTATTAACTTTTTTTAACCGATTTAAGGAAAAAATGCAATATTTTGATCGGCAGGATAACATTTTTCGAGGCGTAAATAGTTAATTAATTAACTTTAACCCGGATACCGATAATTTAGTTAAACCTTAAAAGTATATTACGATTTTAAAGTTAAATCGATAAAAGTTTGCTATTAATTAAAATAAAGTAACCGAAGTTAATATAACTTATTTCGTCGATTATAACAGAAAGTTATTTTATAAAAAGGTACCGTTACGTAAATAGTTATAAAATAACTTTATCGAAAGTAAAGGTACTTAATATTTAAAGAAAATTAAAGCATTGGAAATCGACGATTTTGATTAACCGATTATGTTTATTAACGTTATAATAATTAAACGTTTTAAAGATAAAAAAAAATTTTAAAAACGTAAAAAGGAACAAAACTAAATACGAAAAACTTTCGTTTTATAATATGGAAATCGGCGCTTAAACAAATAATATTCCTTAAATAAACGTTAATATCCTTTAAACAAACGATATTACTTAAACGGATAATATCCTTACTTATAAAGGCTTAATTAATAAATATGTAATTAAATTTTAAAAAAGAAAAATCCGGGAAAACTTTAAAAAGAAATTTGAAATTACTTGGTTCGAATTAATCGAGGTTTG
The DNA here is from genome assembly GCA_004155945.1 of Monosporascus sp. mg162. Lineage (NCBI taxonomy): Eukaryota > Fungi > Ascomycota > Sordariomycetes > Xylariales > Monosporascus > Monosporascus sp. mg162. The sequence continues at coordinate 13,563 of QJNY01000702.1, forward strand.
CCTAGATTTCAGAAAGGTTTTTAAGAATTTTATAACCGTTAAAACTTTGGAAATATTTAGTTGCAAGAATAAGGAAATAATTAAGATAACCGAGGCCGAAATGCAAGGATTAAAAGTTTTAAAAGCAAAAAAGTCCGTTAGGATTTTTATTATAGATATCGGTTATAAAGTAAAAAGCTAAAAGAAAATTAAAGTTTTATCGATTTAGTAATATAATTTAGCTGAATATATTACTTCCTTATTTAAATTAATAATTAAAGTAGGCCACGGAAATAACGAGGATTTAATTAGTAGAATTATCGATACTAAAGCCGAATCGAGCGTTATAGTTACGTCGTACGTTAAACGATGTAAATTAGCTATACGATAAACCTGCATATTATTTTTAAGCTTTAATTCTTAAAAAAGGATTCCGTTTAAAGGTATAATCGAGGTTTTTGTTTAATTAGCTGGCCGATTAATTATTATTTTTTTATTTGTCGTTAATAATTATTACGCTACGTAGCCATTAATCCTAGAACTTAATTTTATAGCCAAATTGAAAATAATGTTTAATATAAATCCGGACGTAATGGAAAGAACCTTAAAGTTTGGCCCGTCGAAGATTATTATCCTTTTAATTTTTATAGGACGAATTACGCGTAATATTCGTATTAACGACAAGTTTGAAAAAAAGTAGCCGGTAAAATAGTAAACCGTTTTATTGGCGAAAGAAAATTTACGAAAGAAGGGATAAACGAGCAAATTATAAGCCCTTATATTTTTTCGGTTAATAATATCTGCGTTAATTAAGACGCGAAAATTATTTAGGAAATTATTAGTAACAAGCTGGAATTCGGAAAAAAGATTTTAAGTTAGTTTAGTAACGAAGAATTAACGTATGCTTTATATAAAATATTATAGAACGAAATATAATAAAAGATTAATAATAATCGAACCGTTTAAATTAATACAATATATAAACCTAAGTGGAAAAAGGTAATTCCTGTCGATAATGTACCTTTTAATAAATTAATATTTTCTGGAAATCCGAATAAAAAAACTAAGGAATTCGAAAAAGTTTAGTAAGTTATTAATTAGGATAGCGAAAAGCCCGATAAGCCTGGCATACTTTTAACTGCTTTATTTTTTAAATTTATTACTATATCCCGAAAAACCCGATTTATTAAGGAATGTGCCGACGAGGTTTTTAATTAATTAAGAAATAAGTTTACCCGTATAAAAAAAGCCTTTTTTAAGGAGATATTTTTTTTGTAAAAAAGCTGCTTTAGCTTAGGATTAAAAGGAATATAGCAAAATTAAATCGAATGTCGTATTAGATTATAAAATTCGAACGATTCCCTATAAGGCGTAGCAAGGTAAAGGCATAACAGTGCCGGCGAGTATCAAAAACAAACTGATCGAAATATTAAAAATACGTATTTAACGAAGTATTTTCGAATAGTTTTATGCTACATACAGGAATATTTGGTTCTTAATCGAAAAAAAAGATAATAAGCTTCGATTAATTAATTCGGTAATTAAATTAAATGCCGTTATTTTGCGAAAAATCTTTATGCCGGATAACTACAACGAATCCTTTGCGGATTTTGCCATATATTTCTTAATTACCTTGGAAAATTCTTTTTTAAGTTACGATTAGATTACTTTAGCTCCAGCTAGTAAAGATCTTATCATTTTCGGGATACTGTTAGGATTTCTAAAGTTTACTATTATGCCTTAAGGGTTTACCAACTTTATGGCTTATTTTTACCGCGTAATAGGGAGGATTCTGGACGATTTAATACCTGATATAGCCCGGCTATTCGTCGAAACGTTGGGGTTAAAAGCTTAAAAACAAGATATAACGGTAAAGAAATCTTTCCAGGAATTCGGCGATTCTTTTATACGTATATCGTCAACATAAACAAAACCTTTTTTAACTATAAGCTTGCTGATATAACGATTAATATAAAAAAGTTTTAATAATGTTAAGAAATAACCGTTATAATCGGATTTATCTATAAAACAAATGGGCGGCGACCAGATATAACCAAAATAAAAAAGACTCTAAAGATTTAACCTTATAAAAACGTTTCGAAAGTTAAAGCTTTTTTAAACATTATCGTTTATTATTAAATATTTATTACGTACTTCGTTATTAAAACAAAGCTTTTTATACGTTTATTCCGAAAGAATTAACCTTTTATTTGGAACCCCGATTAGGATTACGTAATAAAAAGTATTAAGAAAGCAATTATTACTGCCCCGATTTTATTTATTTTAAATTATAATTTTAATACCGAAAAAATTATTATAAGGATAAACGCAAGTAAAAAAGGGTTTAAAAATATTTTCGGTTAATTAATTAATAAAATGGAATATTCCGCGCGTTTTAAAAATGGTATCTGGAAAGGTATTAAGTTAAATTACGACGTTAGCAAATTAAAATATCGAATTATTTTTAAAATTTTAAAAAGATTCCGGAATTATATTTATGGAATCCGAATCGTACTGAAAATTAACGTTAAGGTATTAATAACCTAAATTAATAATTCCTTAAGTTTTTTACTTAATCTTATAATTATTCGTTAAGTCGCTTAAATAAAGATATTTAACTTTAAAATTAAATATATTCCTGCCAAAAAAAATACAGTAACGGACGGTTTATTCCGAAAGTTACCCGAAATTTTTAATGTACTGGACGATTAATAAAAACGAAAAATCGATAACTTTATTAATATTTAACTTAATATTATTCGATTTAATTTTATTTTAATTATTATAACTTTTGTACTTATTGATACGGATCGGCGACAGAAACCTTTTATTAGAAATTAGTTTAAGGAATTGCAAAAGTACGTTAAGTTTTTAACGATACTGGATTTTCTTAATCGGTTCGATAATACTTTAAGGAAAAAACGAAATACTTTTAAATCCGAAGCGTTAAATTATTTTATTTAAGACGGTATTTTTTAGCGTAAGGTAAATAAAAAGTACGGTAACCGGCAAATAGTTAATATCGAATAAAAATAATTCGTAATAATTAGGCAATATTATAAGGATTATAACCACAAAAAGCGAAATTCGACTTACCCTCGCATAGCAGCTTTATATTATTAACGTAATATATTTAACCATGTTCGGAAAATAATGCTTACGTATATTAAATGTTAAAAAATAACCGATCGACGCTTCGAAAAAGGTTATAAATTTTCGTAGCCGATTAACATAACTATTATCTAGGTAATCGATATTTAATTTATGCTTAATAACGATGGTTGCAAAGTTACGGTCGAAGCTAAATACGAATTATCCGATTATTTAAAAACTAAAGCCCTGCGATTAGTTACGTTAACAGTAATCAAAAAGTTCTTAAATAAGTACGTCTTTTATCGATATGGTATCCCGATTAAGATCAAAATTGATAAAGGTTTAAAAAATAAAGGCGAAATTATTAAAGCCTATAACGTATTAAAAATCAAAAGGAAAGTTGATACCGCGTATGCAACCTAGCGATAAGGCCTAGTCGAAAAAGGATACGTTTCGATCGTTAAAGCCTTAATGAAGGCGACGAATAAAACTGGCAAAGGATGGGTTAAGCTTTTGCCTAAGATGGTCTTCGCCGACAATACCATTATAAAAAGTTATGGCCTTAGCCCTTATGAATTATTATACGGACAGAAAGCGCTTTTACTGATCGAAATAGTTCTGCCGACATAGAGAATTATAACTTAAGACCTAGATACGCCGAGAGAAAATTTGATTGCGCAAAAAATTCGGCTTCTAAAAAGGAAAGCTAAAGACGTAACCAAGGTTATTAAAATAATCGCTAAGCAGCGCCGTAAAACAGTTAAACTGGCGAATAAAAGGGATAAAAATAAGATAAAAAGTAAATCTTTAAACCGTGGATAACCTGGTATTATTATATAACACGCTACGATATATAGATATATTTAGGAATATAAAGCTAAAGTACCGTTAAACTGGCCCGTATTTAATTAGTAATACTATTAGTTTAAATACTTACTATTTGAAAAAATTTAATAAAACGAAGTTGCAAAGTACTTTCCTTATTAATAAATTAAAGCAATTTGTAAAAGATGAAAAAAGATATTGGAAGCCGATTAACTTACAAGAAAACGATTGGACGAAACCATTTATTGATCAAAGCGACGATACGATATCGAATATTTCGGATACTGCGAACGTCGAACCACTTAAAAATTGGCAGCCTAAAGCTTTAAAACCTATAAGAACAAATATTAAGGTACAGATATTAAGTAACCGACTTAAAGGCTATACGGTTATGGACGATAACGATACGATAAAAACGATACGATTAAAAAAACAGAAAAGATTAACGCAATTAATTGCGAAAAATTAAAGTATAATAGTTCCTTTAAATTTCCTTACCGTCCCGCTTACTGATACCTTATACGACAACCACTATATTTTACTTATAATTAATACGTCCTGCTATACTTACCCGGAACCGGGAATTAGTAACATATTTTTTTACCTTATTTCGAAGCCAATCCTTATCGTATATTTTAATAATAAGATAAATCTTTACGCGAATATCTTTTTTAATTCGTAGTAATCGTAAAAAGTTGGTTTTAAATATTTTAAACCATTCGTTCCGGAAGGTATAATTATGCCTTTCGATAAACCCGACATAATTACCACAAACCCCGTCAAAAAAGTTAAAAATCGATTAATACCTAAAGAATAGGTATATTCCGTATTAATCAAAATGTTCCGACGTTACATATCGTTTTTCGTAAAGCTCATAAAATACCAGGTTAGGTATACCGAATACCTAAATAAATAAACCAGTAACGTATTTAAAATTTTTAATAAAAGCAGCTATAAAGTAACCTAAAAAATTAGCCGGATAAATTTCGACGTATATTAAATAAGCTATCAAGTTTTCCATTAACTGAAGGTACTTAATTATATTGGATTAGATATTTGCGGCCGCCTAAAAATTTTTATATTCGATTTATTATTACAAGTACCGACCTATAACTGGATTACCGATAACGCTAATAAATATAACACCGAACATTTATACTAATTAACGGATTTTATTAACGATATTACGGAAAAATCCAAGTACTTATTTCGATATGTTTAAATATAACGTAATGTATAATACTATTCTTATTCCAAAATCTGGCTACGTTTTAATTATTATCGAAATAAATACGACGAAAACGTAAGGCTTCGATATTAATGTATAATCCAGGAACCCGATCAATAATCCAAGGATTTACCCGACGTACTGGGATTATCGTGTTACAAGAACAGGGGTTCTTGTCTGAAAGAAGCCAAGTTCTTGGAGGTTAGCGCGGATGCGGCTAAAACTCGGACCCGGGATGGCTTGGCTCTCGACATTAATCTAATAAATTTAAGTGATCTGGGCAGATTACTTAGATTACATAAATCACCACCATACTTACTGTAGAAAAGATGGATATATAACGAACGGTTTCTCGTATAAATAGCATTTATTTAGTTTCGCTTTTTAGTTATTAATTTAAGCCTTTAGTTAAAGGTACCGTTTTCCGATTAAAGGAAAAATTCGCAAACCTTTTTAACGAACAAATTACTGAATCATTTTTCGTATTATTGTTACCTGCAAATTAAAACCTTATTTCGGATATTATTTATACCTTTAGGTAAATGTATAACAGGTTCGTTACATTTTGATAGTTCCTTAATTAATAACCGATAAATAATTTAAGGCCTAATTAAGCATAAGCTTTTTTAAACGCAATAAAAACGACATTACAGAACGACGTTTAAAAGATAAACAGCATATTCGATTACCGTTATTAGTTAATAAGGGATCAGTAACCAAATTAAACGATTTACTACTTATTAAAGAAATCTTCTCCTTAATCGACAATATAGCACTTCCCTTTACCCGATTTTAAGGAAAACCTTTTTCTTTTTAACCTTAACAATAATCCCCTCCAGCGAAGGAAATTATTGAAATCCAAAATCCAAAAGCTAAGGAAGAAAAGGAAAAACAACTAAAAAAATAAAAGGGCAAAAAAAAAAAGCTTACCGTTAACGAAAAACTGAATATATTAACAACAAAACTTTATATATTACAACAAAAAAATACCAGGCTTGCCCGATAGTTACGAATTAAAGAAAAAACTTCGACATTTCCCTTATTTGGTGCAAACCAAACCCGCGAAAGCATAATCCCCCCCCCTAGTTACCATGGAATACCGGAAGTTAAGGGTTATAAGCCAACCCTTTTAAAGCTTTATGATAAAATTACGGATGTAAAAGGATTCTTGGTTCAGGCCAAATTTTATTTCAAATTCTACGAGAATTCTTTAACGGAGAATTACCAAAAGATAATGGCTATTTTTTAGTTGCTTGCTGGAAAAGTTTTTTTATAATCCGAACCTATTATAAATAATTACCTTATAAATTACCTTAATTAATCCTCCGACCTGATTAATTATATCTTCGGTAATTATAAACATTTTAAAAAAAGGATACGAGTTTTATTTGGAAACTCCGACAGAAAATAACATGCGGTCGAATAATTGCATCTTTTTTAGCAAACCAAGTTAACGGCTAAATATATAACTAAATTTAATCGTCTTGCGTTAATTTCCAATCTCTTAAAAAGCGCTTTGTTTTATCCTTTTTATAACGGCTTAAAATTATAAGTTAAGGATAAGATATATAGGGTACCTAAAATTAGCCCTTTCCAGGATTACATTAACAAGACCATTATTGCCGATCGACGTACCTTCGAGAAGTACTTAGAGAAAAAGAAATCCGACAAAAAGAAAAACAACCAAAACTTAAGCAGCAAGTTCCAAAGGGATAAAACTAAGGGCAGATCCTAAAAGGAAGTAAGCATTGCTTTAAAGGAACCCAGGAAAGATAAGTTAAATGTTGAATATTTTAATTATAGCAAAAAAAGTTATTATAAAAGCGAATGTTACTTTCCAGCAAAAAGGGACTTTAGGAAAAAAGGGATTTCTTAACTCCAGAAAAAGGTTAAGATAACCAAATAAGAATTAGATAACGAAAGTAAGAAAGAAAGGGAAGTTAGTTCCATTTCCTCCCAGCGAGAATTTACCATTACAACCATACACTACGAACAGAATAGCGACCTAAAGTACGAGCGTTACCCGACTTGTTAAAATCGGACGATTAAAGTTTACAAATATTATCCCGGATAAGAAATTTCCAGAATAGCCATAAAGCTAGGATGCATTTGTTATTTGGATAAATAACGGTGCAAAATGTACGACAAATATGGCCAGTTACGCCCCAATACAGTAATCTACGATCCAATATCTTTAAAGCTTAATAAGGCCTTCGAAGTTAGGAAATTAACTTACCCAGTTTACGATTACGATATGCTTCATTTTTCTGCATATTACGATAATAACTGTTTAACCCACTTCCGCGCCAAAAAAGATAATAACTATTGGCCCGGATAAAATAAAAAGACGCTTACCGAACCCGACGATAAATACAGATGCATTAAAATTCCCAAATGGCCGGAGTACCCCCGATCTTGCTACCTTTACCCCGAATCAGCCCAAAGCCGAAGGGCCATTGCCTAAGGATGCTTATGCTACGCCCTTACACTATGCATAATGCACGAGATCTTGGATATGGAAGCCGACCCCTTAAAGATTTTACCCCCAAAACCAGAACCCTTTTAAACATCGGAAGTAAAAATTTCGAGGTTAATTTGCCAGATCGGCAAAAGGAAATGGTTCACTTGCATAAACGATAAATGTTTTAAACATGCAGTTAAAAAGGCCCGAAAATAGAAGCGCTTTTTAGCAAACAAAACCAACAAATCAAAAAATTACGCAGGCCCTTAAAATTAAGGCATCGAAGAGCCCCAACCTTTAAAACCTTATTCGAGGCAAAAACTGGATAACGTAGTTAAATCGAGATTTTACTTCAATATAAAGGCCAAATATTTAAGGCTATAATCGACTTAAAAGCAAAAAAAAACTTCATTTTACCATTAATAGCAGAAAAACATTAAATCCTTTGAAAGTATAAACTAAAATTATATAAATTACTTACAGTCGACGGAAGCTTATCCAAATATGAAAATAAACGAATTTTTAAAAAAATAGAAAAACTTTTAATACAAATTCAAAAATATTTAAAGAAAGTTAGGCTGGATATAACCGACATTTCAGGATACGATATTATCTTTAGAATGCCGTAACTCCGTTTTAGCAACCCTTATATTAACTGGAAGATCTAAAAACTTTTTTAAAACCGTTTTACAGTTTCTTTAAAGAAAAAGTTCTAAAAAATCTGTTACTTAATCCGAAAAGCTAAAGTAATGGACCTAACTGCTAAGGTACCCCCTAAGTATCGAAGGTTCAAAAAATTGTTCAAAAAACGAATACGGAAAGAATTACTTAACCACAATTAATAAAACCATAAAATTCTTATTAAGAAAGGATACTATTTAAAACTCCACCAAATTTACTACATAAATCCAGAAAAGGTTAAGGCTTTATGGAAAAGTTTATAACGAGACCTTAAACGCGGATATATTTAAAAATTTAAATTTTCCGCAGGATACCCCGTTATAATAGTACTAAAGATGAAAAATGGGAAAATCCGAATTAATAAAGATAAAAACCTTATATATCGGAAAGTTTATAATTACCGACAGTTAAACGACATCATTATTAAAAATGGATACCCTTTTACCTTTATAAATACCATAAAAAAAAACATCAGCAAAGCTAAATGGTTCACGGCGTTAAACCTACCGGACGGCTATTACTTAGTCCGAATGGTTAAGGGCGAAGAATAAAAAATTGCTTTTAAAACAATTTATGGACTTTACGAATATAAGGTAATACCCCAAGGACTTACTAATACCCCCGCTAGTTTCCAACACATATTAATAATTATCCTACGAAAATTTTTCGATAGATTTGTATTTGTTTATTTAAACGATATTTTTATTTACTTTAAAACCTTAAAGGAATATAAAAAGCATATCGCCCAAGTGCTAAAGGTATTCGAAAAAGCAAACCTGCTGGTTAATGCCGAAAAGAGCGTGTGGCATACCTAAAAGCTAGATTTTCTAAGCTTTACTATTACCCCAGGATAGATTTAAATTTAGAACTTTAAAATGGAAGTAATTAAGAATTGGCCGATTCCCGATAAAGCGACCGTTACCGATGTCCGTTAATTCTTAGGATTTACGGGTTACGTACGTAGCTTAATTAAAGATTTCGGAAAAATCGCCAAACCTTTAACGAACCTTACTACCAAAGAATATACTGGAAGAAAGTTCGAGTTTTTAAGGAAAACTAAGGAAGTAATGCAAATACTTAAGAACCAGATTACCAGTACCCCCATCATGAAGTTGCCCAACTACAATAAGAAGAAACGACTGAAAACTGACGTATTAGATGAAGCCTTAGGAGCAGTTTTAGAATAACAAGAGGACGATGGAAAGTGGCATTTAGTTGCTTATTATTCCAAAGCTTTAAAGGACGTAGAATTACGATACCCTATTTACGACAAAAAGTTATTAATAATCATTATGGCATTTAAGGAATAGGAACTTTACCTTAGTAAAACCAAAAAACCTTTTGATATTTACTTTAACTACAAAAATTTTACTTACTTTATAACGATTTAGAACCTTAATAAACGACATAAAAATTAGATAATTTTTTTGTTTAAGTTCAATTTTAAGATTTACCATATTAAAGGTAAGGAAAATATTTAGGCGGATATTTTAAGCCAAAAAGGAGATTACGATATTAAAATCCCCAAGCGGCGTATATAAATGTTACAACTTACAAAGGAAGGTACCTTATAGTTATGTGAAATATTGAAAAAATTTATCCCCGAATTTTTGGCTTAATTTAAAAATTCCTACGATTTAAATAAGCTGAAAAAAATTAAACAGTTAAATGGACGATTTAAGGATTAATTGCTATATTATGGAAAAATCTACGTTTTACGAAAATAACAAAAACAGTTTGTTAAAAAATTTCACGAAAATCCGTTATATAAACATCAAGGGATCTTTAAGATAACTAAGCGACTTTAGGAAAAGTACGATTTCTTAGAACTTAAAAAAACCGTCGAACAAGTGGTTAAAAACTGCAACGTTTGCAATAAGGCCAAAGCAGCTCGCCATAAACTATACGGATTGCTGTAACTTACCGAGATTCCAGATAAAGCATAGAACATTATAGCTTGGGACTTTATCAACGGTTTACCCCTATCCAAGAACCCCGTTACCGAAGTTTAGTACGACGGAATATGGGTAATCGTCGACAGACTCACTAAATATAAATACTTCTTTCCCTTTAAAAAAAACACGATAGCAAAATAATTAACTTACGTATTCGTAAAACATTATCTCGATAAACATAAAATCCCAGAAAGGATTATTTTAAATAAAAACAAGCTATTTATTTTTAAATTTGGCATTAGCTTTTTTAAACAAATTAACGCCAAGTTTAAATTTTCTATAACATACCACCCCCAAACCGATAAACAAATAGAACGGTTAAACCAAACCTTAAAGCAATACCTGAAAAACTATGTCAACTACCAATAAAATAACTGGGTAAAGTTACTTCCGCTAGCATAAGTAACCTATAACATATTTGTTAACGAGGACATAGGCGTTTTACCTTATATAGCCGTATATGAACAAGACGTAAAAACTTAACGACCAAAGTAACCACTTAGTAAAGCTCCAAAAATTACCTTAGTAACACCTAAAGCGGAAACGATAATAACCGAAATCAAAATTATCTAAATTCGCCTTAAGACTAAACTGCAGTTTTTTTAATAACGGATAACTTAATATTATAACAGGAAAAGAATTAAGGGACTAATTTTATTAAAAGGAAATAAAGTTTACCTTTTACGTTAAAAACAAAACGCAACCTTAAACATTTTACAAATCAAAATTAAAAAATTTAGTAATAAGCTTAATTTTAAAAAGTTCGGACCGTTTAAAATTAACGAGGTTATTTCTAAAACTAACTATCGATTATCGCTACCCAAGATAATAAAGATATATCCTGTTTTCCACATTTCCCTGCTAAAACCAGTACCTAATAACGCCCCGCTGGAAATAAATTTGGAAATCGAGGAAAATACCGACAAATACGAAGTCGAAAAAATACTAAACTTAAAAATAGTTAATAACAAAATCCAGTACCTAATCAAATAAAAGAATTACCTACCAGAAGATAATACTTGGAAACCTTTTAAGTACTTAACGAATACGAAGGACTTAATTAAAACGTTTTACCGCCAGAATCCTAACCGACCGTTTCTAACGCGGCCAAGGTTGCAGGCGATAACGGTCCGACCTCCAGATCCAAACTTTCGGCGTTCCAATCGAAGGAAATAAACGCCTTTATGTTAGCGTTAATCTTAAAAATAAGCCGCGCTTGCTTTTTTTCCATGCAACGTTACTTTTTCTCCAGTTTCTTTTGCTTTTTTAACTAATCCAACTCGTAACCTTCTTTTAAAATAACGAAAGCCTTCTTTTTCAAAACGTTTTATTGGAAACGTAAACGTTTTAGTTAATTAACAAGTTCTTTTATTTTCTTTTCGGCAAACTTTTAATAAATTACCAAAGCGTTTTTTACTTCCCGCTGCTCCTTTTGCAAACGGTTTTGCTCCTTTTCTATCTTTACTAAGGAATTCATGTCCAATACGTCATAAGCCGAACGCTGGCGACGAGTGCAACAACTGCAACTTAAAATGTCGACCACAAAAAAATACTTAAATTCCCCGAAACGAACGCAGTTGGAACAAAAAACAACTTTAAAGCCGAATTTTTCAATATAATTTGTACGGATATCGCGTACTTTACGTTAATTTAAACGAAATTTCTTTTTTTCTTTTTAAATACGGCCTGTTATAATAAAATCAACTAAGAAATCCCTATATTTTTTTTAATTACCAAAAAAGTTACTTGCGGTTTTTATTTTTAAGATAAAAATCCTTAGAAAAGGGAAATAGTGTTATAAAAACAAGGGTTCTTGTCTGAAAAAAGCTAAGTTCTTGGAGGTTAACGCGGATGCGGTTAAAACTCGGACCCGGAATAACTTAATTTTCGACATTAATCTAATAGATTTAAGTAATCTAAGCAGATTACTTAAATTACATAAATCACCACCATACTCACTGTAGAAAAGATGAATATATAACGAACGGTTTCTCGTATAAATAGCACCTACTTAATTTCGCTTTTTAGCTATCAATCTAAGCCTTCAGTTAAAGGCACCGTTCTCCGATTGAAGGAAAAGTCCGCAAACCTCTTTAACGAACAAACTACTAAATCATTTCTCGCACTATTGTTACCTGCAAATCAAGACCCCATTTCGGATACTGCTCATACCTCCAGGTGGATGTATAACAGGTTCGTTACATATCGAAGCCGTTAATAAAAACCTGGCGAATAAACTATTATTAGGTATCGGCAGGTTAATAAGAATAGGTATAAACGTTATTAATCGCCGACCACCGACTATCTGTTTAACGATACGAAGGATTGGACTGGGTTTTGGAAATATCTTAACTACCTTTGTTAATAGCAGTATATATCGCATTAACCAAGGTTTTGGAAGTAATGGATTATTTATAACCGGTATTTCTAGTAATAAAATATTTTAATTAGGATTTATGTTACGGAATTTGTATTAAAAGGTAAAGGTAAGGTTAAAAATAGGTACTTAATGATATATTGGGTTTTATAACTTGCAAACATTATTAGGATTGTAATAAAGTTTTAAATTCCGAATATTACTTAAAAGTTTATCGATACGACAAGTTAATAACCTGGAAAATATGGACGAGTTTGATACCGCCAAGATTTTAGGATAATAATTAAAAATTTCGTTTAGCTTATTAATATTCGCTTTAACTTTAAGACCGACAGGCTTCTTAGTATTAGGATTTAAAGGTTTATTATTTGGACTAAACTTTTTTTTAATGGACGATTTTTTTATAGCAGGGATAAGTTTGTCTAGGTTTGCACTTTTGCGAAAACCTTGGGAACTGCGTAAATCTGATGGCTGCCGAGAACTTATGATGGTATTAATTAGTGCAATAAGGATGATTATGTATGTATTTAGGTATATGTTGGATTTGGAGGAAAAAGTTGGAGTGGTGTTGCAAAAAAGATGCAAAAAAAGTATGGGTGCGAAAAACGAATGTATATACCTAATTAAAGAAAGCGACGACGAGGGCACGTTTTTATATTATTTCGGATGAAATTTTCTGGGAATTTTCCGGCGTATACGTATTATTTGCAAAAAATCGGTATATAGGCTTTAGATGTATTTAATTAGTTAAACGTATAAGTTACTGGTAGATTTTAGCAAATTCCTGCACTTATATAATAACTATACCTTAATATCTGCAAAGCACCTATACCTATACCAATATATTTACATATACATATTATATATTATCTCCAGTTACTATTATTATTCTCAAGTTACCTAATACTATACCTAAGTATATTAATTAATATATCTTTAATTATTATGTCGTAATTTAAGAAACGTATTATGTAAGATAAAAGCGAAAGTTCCAAGAAATTAAATACCTTAAATTTTGGAAAGTTAGCATAACCGGCCAATATACCCGTATAGAAAAAAGATAACAGGGTACAATTCTTTAAAAAGATATATAATAATAGTTTTACCCCTTACCCCGTAAAAGAAGTTGCACCTTAGATTCGTTTTGATCGGCTTATTCCCGTATACCTAAAGGATATTAATGGTTAACGTTTATGGAAAAACATTAACCCGTTATTATATTGGTTAACAGAACCGTAATATAACGAAATAGTTTGATATTTATGGCAAACTTTTATAATTATTTAAAATAAAACTTACTTACGTTTCGAAAATGTTACTGCATTTATTTAAATAATCGCTTAGGACGTACCTTTAAAAATTATCGCCGTTATCTTAAAAGCTAGACGAGTAATTTTATATAGCAAGTTTAAACCAATTCCTAGTAAAACCTAGAAAATAATTAATACTAATAACGGGAAATATATATAATTTATCGCCTAAATTAAAGTCCCGATTGATAAAGGTTTAATAAGGCATTAAATTAGTACGTTATACGACCGATTAAAATATTTGTTGCTAATATTCGATATTTATGCTACCGAGAATTATACCTAGTTATTACTTTAGCTGTACCGAGAAACGTAGAGAAAATCAGGATTCGACAATCCGCCTGCCCGTATGGTAATCGTTAAAATACCTACCCAAACCAGATATTATGCTTACGGACTGTAAATTACTTATATCTTTTATATTATCTACTATAACCCTGCAAAATAAGAAAACAAAATTATAACTAAAGCGACGGGATTTGGCAAGTATCGAATAAAGAATAATATTACCGATATAATCAAAAGATTTCTAAGCTTAAAACTAAAAACAAAGGACGTTAAAAAAAACGTAAAAAATTAGCCTGGAAACCTTCCGTCCTTATTAGCTAAGGAAAATAACGATAAATTAGATTTTAATTAATCTGCCCGACCATTTTATGGTAAACGACGTAAACAAAAATAACGTTCTGATTAATTTTAACAGTTATCTATATAACTATTTCCGATATTAATATTTTTTCCTTTATTAATTTAAACTAGCTTATCGGTATTTAAAGTTATACGTCTTAATTTAATACTTACTAAATTATCATTCGAAATAAAGTATAAGTCTTAACCGAAAGTTGGTAATTAGCAAGCAATAGTAATAGTACAAAGTTAATATGTTACGCCGTACAAGTAAGTAAGAAATATATTCGAAGATACCGGGCAAAAACTAAAACCATACTTCCTATAAGAGTGGTTAGGTTGGGCTAAATACAAATCTTTAATTAGTACAAAGAAACCAAAGGACAAGGCTTAAAAGAAGTAAGAAAAGGCTAAGTAGCGAAAAGATCTGGCCAAACGTTAAAGACGAAGTCCTAAATTAAGGATAATAAAGGATAAACCGCGTAAGCGCTAATCAAATTAATTAATAGGTTTTAGATATGGTCCATAGCGTTGGAAGTTGGTTACGTTGTATTTTTATTTATTCTCAAGATGGATTAAGGATAATCTCATCCCTAAAAAAAAGGGTTAAAATAATGTAGAGTGCCGAGCCAGGGGGCATGGCTTGGCTAATCAGTTAGTCAGCTCCATATATGTATTTCTGGGAGCTCTTTCCGCCGGGCGCAACCCCGAGACATGTTCATCATCGCTCATCGTCTACTCATACACTTATCTCTAGTCTAGTTTAACATAGACCCAAATACAGTGTTTTTGTTTGCCTTGATTACCGCTGCACTCGGCTATTCTATCGTGACCCGCCCATCAAAGATGCTCTAATCGGAACTGAGTGTCCCCGTCCCAATTCATCAGCAGTTGCGTAATTGGCAAAGGTACGAAAGTTTTAATAGGAAGTTGCGCTTGAAACGGAGTATGCTTCGTTACGAGCTATTAGGAATTAGTAGGAAGGGGCTGGGAAAGTTCAGGATGCCGTAGGTACTGTGTTAAGTTTTTGCTTTTGCGCATATATATATTTCTTTCGTCGCTCGTTATCTTTATGTCAAGATATACGAAAATACTTAATTAAAACGTTTATTCTACGTACTAAATATTTCCTAAATCGTTATTTCTGAATTTTCCTTTTTGTATAACATTTTTAATACGATAGTAAATATTATCTTTAATACTTAAACGTTTTTTAACCCTTTTAAAGCTGTAAATCCGGAGCTGAAACGATATATTTTTATAACATCCTTTAAAGCGTCCTTTAGGCGCTAAACTTCCTTTTAGCGGCAGGGCGAGGCATACGATTCTTAATTTAGCGCTACCGGAGTCTTTAAGGACGATGTTATACTTATTTTAAACGATAATAATTTAAATTACGGCGATTATAACGACGACCAGTCCGATATTTTTTTTCTACCGATCGATAAGTTGCTGGCGTTTGCCAACCGAATAGCCGTTTAATTTAACGATATAACCGATTTAGGTATATTATTAGTACTTTCCGGCCTTCGATACGATAAAAAGTTGGCTAATAACTTTTCTAGATGCAAGTCCTAATAAGGCATTTAATGCCATTAATAATAACGATAACGTCCCACACATATAAGCGAGAGACACATATAAGCGAACCACTTTTTGGCACTCCGCAACAACAAATTCAAATAACTCAACAATAACATATCGCATTGATTCAAATTAATCGGATTCTTCTTGGCTAAATGTATCTACAACTTCTTCACAAGTACGCGCATTATGTCCAGGCTTGCCGCAGACGCCACACTTCTGTTCCTTCGTCTTAACCCTTTTGCGACGACCCTCCCAGCTGCTGTTGGGTGCATTTTTTTACCACCCCTTTCTTTTTGGGCCAGAAAAGCTTATCCCTTTTGTATAATAAGTATTTCTCCTTTTTGAAAAGGTTTATTTTTGGTCCTGCGACGTTTGCTTAAAGTATAATTCGTTTCGCGTAATTGGACGTTTTTTTCCCGGAAAAAAGCAGCTTCATACAACAGCAATATATAATCTTTTATTACAAATTTAGCCGACTGAAGTATTCTTGTTAGCAAGCTACCTTAATAATTTTTAATTTTTCTTTACAAATATCGTCCTTATTTTGTTATTTTACGGATATTTCTAAGGGTTTTCGCGGAAGGTAAAATGGAACCGGCGGGGGTTAACGGGGAGACGGTCGGCGTAGGCATAATTAAAGGAACTTTTAATTCGGAAAGAACGTTATTAGGGTCGAATGGAACAAGACCAGCTTTTGCGAATTTAGATTTGATATTATCGGACGTTATGGTAGCTTGGAACGCGTCGTAAAAACCGGCAAGAAAATCTTTTTTAGCAATATAGGTATAATGGCGTCGCATTAAGTTTTCGATGTACCGTAAATAAGCGCGTTTTAAAACAGAAAAACAAGATATATTAAAAGGTTAAAACCGATACGAAAAATGCGCGGGCATACAAAACGTAATAATGTTATTATTGGCGCAGTATTCTTCGAATTTTATCGAATAGTAGTTTTTATGGCCGTCGAAAATAAGGAAACGTTTCGAATTTTTCGTACGCGTTCGAATATGTTTGTTAAAATGCTGGATTTATTCGAAACCTAATTTATTTATTATCTAGTTATTATTATTTAATGCGATTTTTAATCGGCTGCTAGTAGTAAGTTATTACGGTATTAAAATTTAAAATAATTTTTTCCCGTTATAATAACAAATAACGGTATAACTTAACTTTAAGAATTAATAGCCTAAATAATTATAATTTAATTTTTATTTCTTTATTACATTTACTTAGGTTTTTTACGTTTTTCGGCATTAATAATTACCATACCCGTTATTATAAAAAGCCTTATCAAGAATTTAGTTTTATCCAAGTTATAAATATCCTTTTTTACGATACCGTATTTCGCGATTATAACCCAAACAAGTTCGAACTATTTGCGAAATGCTTCTGGATTTTCGGATAAAATCCGTTAATAATCGACTTTCCGATTTAAACGCGTTTAAAACTTTTTTTGCCGTTTAACAAAGTTCGACGCCCAATTAATTCCAACGCGTTCTGCAACGCGCTGGGCCAGCAGTATATTGGCCATATCTTTAACATGTTAAAGCCGGACAGGAAACGCTTGCGTATTTAGGTTAAGGATTCGGTCGATAATCGATTTGTCTTCGGTCGGCGTCAATTTCTGCAAAAGAGGGACAATATCGGCTCGGGCGCATCTACTAGTAAAACGGTATACTAAAGTAAAATACGGAACTTCATAAGCAGAACTAAGCTTTTTGTAACTAAGTATCGGGTCTCGTTTTTTAGCCTAAATGGCTAGGTTCATTCTCGCTTCTTTTGTAAGGCGCTCCATATTGGGGTTGTTGAAAAATGCGCAATTAAAGATGTGTTGTTGGAATAGCTAGAAAAGTGGTTCGCTTATATATGTCTCTCGCTTATATATGTGGCACGTTACCGCAAAACTATTATTTATAACTGGCATGGCGGAGCCGGATTAAAAGATTGCATTTTTATTATCGGATGCCCTAAAGCGTCTTATAGCTCCGTCGTTTCTGGCAATACCATCGTTTTCCTTTTCAGCACCTTTAACGGATACGGATTCACCTATTTGCGCTAATAATGCTTTATACGAAAACAACCGCATATCGATAATTGGAGATGCTATATATAGCGTAATGGTTCAGAATATATAGGGGGTTTCATGTTTTACAAGCGAGGTTAAATTATTATTACCTAAATAGTATAATTTACGGCTTTCTTCGCCGCACCGGAGAAAACAAAGCTCGCGTCGAAAGAGTATACCGTACCTTAATACGGCCGCCTATAAAAAGGTTGAAAGTAAGATTAAACCAGCCGAAAATAAGCTGGGTTTAATACGAAAAAAAAGGCAGTTTGCCGTCCTTCGCATAATTGTTATTGCGCTTTTTTCGACAATAACAACGATGGCGATAGTTAAGGCAACCTTAAAAACGATTCGGATAACGAAAAGGATTACTAGCTTTCTATTAAATGTAGTGAAAAAGAGCAAAATAAGGAAAATAATAACGGCGTTCGGCTTATCTTTTGCAAACGTAACAAAATCGACTTTCTTATCTACGCAATTCTTAACAGTATATACGTATAACGTCCTTATTTACGTAGTTTTATTTTCTAAACGCGGAAGTTCTAAATACCAGCCCGTAGCCGAGGGCGCCCCCGCCGGCAAACCATTCCCAGCCTACCGTCGTCATACCTTTTATATAATAACTAAAGGTTTACGAAACCCGCTTTCGCGAAATTCGAGAAATGACTATTTGAAAATACGTATTTTAAACGCGTAACGGAGAACTGGATAACGACTTTCCAGTTACAGTTTAATTGGAATTCTTGTACGAAAAACGGACATAAGATTCGAAATCGACGAAACCTACCTAAGAGCCGTAATTCGGCAAAGTACATACCAGTAACGAGAGCTGTATTTATAACAAAGGAAAATAACCTTTTTATCAAATTAAAAAACCAGGGGTTATTTTGGTAGGAGACCCATAAGCAGTTTACAGAAGCCTTTCTAGGGCGAAGTAAGGAGACCTTATAGGTGCGATATTGTACAAAGCTGAAGGGGAGGTGCGCGAATAAGGTTGGCAGTTCATAGAAGCGGGTTGAGCAGACCCGAGATTAGATACAGCAAGTAAAGTTTTATCTGCAGATGGGACAGAACAATGTTTTAGAGAATTTGGAGTTAGTCGTATTATTTGCTTATTTCTGCCATGAATAAGGTCTTTACTAGATGAATTTTATTTCTTTTTATGCTTTCCCTGCCGCGTAACCTGGCTTAAGCCTGATAATATTCCTAACAGTTCTTTATTATCGCGAAGCTGTAGTTATTTTAACCTAGGCGGCATACGCGTATCCCAGGCATAATCGGCGTTTCTTTGCTTTTGCGGGCTTATGCCATTGATAACGATTATGCTAAACGTTTTAATAAAGTCCAAGTTAACAGGGAGCTTCCATATTCGACTTTGCGATGTTACTTGTTATTAGGCGCATTTATATCAGGAAAAGGTTTATCGCAAAAATTATGTTCTTGTAAGCCGACGCCTAATAAATCCGTAAGATATTAACCGTTTTGATCGCTAAATTCGGGTTACATTATTATATTACATAAAATATCTTAGATATTTAAAGGATTATGTCGACCGAAGAGCTATCGTCGGCACTAAAATATAACCGCTAGCTTCGTACGGCTAAAGCTGCGGTCGGGTTTAAACCCCGCGTAGGAAGGCATGCCGTAATTGTTTAATCAGCGCTATATTCCAAAAGTAGGGGTTAAGGTTATGTAAGGTGTAAATTACGTTATGGATATTTCCAGAAATCGTAAGAAAAATCGTTACGCGCACTTTAATACCGAAGAACAAGAAATATAAATAAGGAGGGACTTTTACAACCTTTTACTACTAAAGTTATAAAAAAAACAAAAAAAAAAGAAAGGAGAGAGAAATCAAAGCGATACGGGGTATTTTGTACATTTTTTAACGGCCGGTGGATTTTATGGAATATGGTTTTTTTTCCATAGTTCTGAAAGTTACAACGGCCCCGAACCCGAGCGCCTAATTATTACGACCCTTTCCGAACCATAACCGAGAGCAATCCTTGTAACCGTTAACGGCGTCGATGGCGACGTAAAAGACGAAATGGCGTAGAAAAAAAGCCGGTAATCGGTCGGAAGCCATAATACGTTATGTTGGTTCTAAGTAATCCAAGATTTATCGCGGCTTAAGGCGTAGCTATAATATTATATTTCTTAAGCTTAATCCGGATACGGGATTCGATGTAATAATTATATTTTTTTTATCCCGACAGTTAAATTAATACGGCCGATATTAATACTTAGATATAAGCCGGTATTTTCGAAAAACATAATTCGTATTATAATGGTAAAATCGAATATTTGTTAAAGGAATTCCGTTACCGCATCCCAAATTTTAATAATCCTATTATCTAACCCCGACGCTAATAGCTTGAAATCATGAAAGAATGTAACCGATCCGACCGAATCGCTATAGCTTTCGAACGTTTGTAAAAAAAAATCCCGTTACCGTATCCCAAATCTTGATAGTCCTATCATCTGACCCCGACGCTAATAGCTTAAAGTCATGAAAGAACGTAACCGATTCGACCGAACGGCTATGGCCCTTAAGCGTTTGTTGAAGGGACCCCGTTACCGCATCCCAAATCTTGATA
>QJNY01000703.1:0-34343 GCA_004155945.1 Monosporascus sp. mg162
TTTTTTTTGATTAATATCGAAACGGATACCGCCTTGTTGTCGCTTACGTCCTTTATGTTTAAGGAGTTTAATTTTATTTAAGGCCCAGTTTTTGATTAATGTTAAAGCATTGTCGTAACTGGTTGCGTACAGGTTCTTCAGCTTTATGGACGAATTGTTGAGAATCCCTTCGAGATAGCTAGTAGATAACCTTTTTAGTAAGCTTTTAATGTATTCGTTTTTGGTAGTTATTTTGCCTTTTTGCTTGGCTTTTTCCAGGATGTTTTTTACCTTAGCAGCATGCTTTAAATAGTACTTATATACATGATCAGGGATACCGTGTTAAGCTTGCTTCGTTAAAGTTCTTAATCGATCTTTGGCGGTCCGAATTTGTTTTGGATTTTGCAGTTTAAAGGTTTTTAGGATAAGCTTGGACGTTTCGTTTTATTGGGTAGTTCCGTTAAGTACATCTTTGACCCGGTTTTTTATAAAGGGACTGTCGGTTTAGTAAGGTAACTCGGCGATTATCTTAAACTTTTTAAGCTTATATTTCGTAAATAGTTTGTTAACCTTTTTAAGCTAGTCGATAGCTTTAGTTCCTGAAAAGCGAAGGTCCGGGAAGGCGGATAAATCCGGGAAGATTATAAAAGACGAAAGCTTGTTTATAATATTTGCAGGAAAACCGTATTCCGATTGATTAATAGGTCCAAAAAGGTATAACGTCCGGTGTAGATACTTCCAGTTTTGTAGATAATTCCGAGTTTTGGGTTGATATAATTTTTCGTTTTTGCGGTGTGTTGACGACGATTCCAGGGTTTACTTAGGTGATTGTATCCTTGGCTGGCTTTGGAGATTTAATTAGATTGTTATTATTCCGGGGTTTTGTTTCGTTAGGTTTACTGTCGTAGGGTTCTTTGTTGATCGGTATTAAACGGTTATATCTGAAGCAGAATTTTGATTTTTCGTAAGGTTAGAGAAGGTCGGTGCTGGCAGTAATCCGTGTTGTAACTGGATTTAAGTAGCAATTTTAGAAAGCTTCGATAGGTTTCTGGAAAACCTGTTAAAGTTTGTTTTAGATTGATTAGTGCTACTAGCCTTTAAATTACTTGGGTTTTGAGATGCTGCTTTAAACGGAGTATGTTTAGGCATAAGGTAAATAACTGTCCGCGATAATTATCTTAGGTATACCTTCTTTTTTTTTTTCGGACTTAAAAGGTAAGTAATCTTTTCCTTTTATTATTAGTTTAAATAGCCTTATTTTGATTAGTATTGCGTTGTTAGTTATTTAATCGCCCCTTTTCCAATTTGTTAATTAATACTTTTACTGTTAACTTAAACGCTATAACATTTAAGCTTAACAAGAAAAGTAAATCTTAAATGATACTGCTTAATAATGACCAGATAGGATGTTGCCCGATTAGCGCCAGGAAGGTCCAGAATATGTTATGTAACGTTTTTTTCTTAAATCTTGCATTGTATTAAGGGACGTTATTCCTTTTTCGGTATTTTCTTTTCGCATACAAAATGAATGGTTTTACAGCTTTATTTCTTTTTTGTTCGTATTCGTTATCCTGTTTATATCGTTAATCTTGTCGTCGCTGCATTTGTTTTGATTAATTCAAATCCTAATAGCTACGTCGCCAGCGACGTAATTTTAGCTTTTTTAGCCCTAGTTAATCAAATCTTATATTCTGTTCTGTTATGTAATTTTCTTGTTAATACGTATGATATCCTAAATTGCGTAATCGGTCCAGAACTTGGGTGATTAGTTTATGTTTTGAAATTGGCTGCTTATGCGCGCTTATGTTCCTTCGCCGTCGTCCGAGTAAAGCTGTTTTCGTAGTAAAGCCTTAATTTAACAGCTTTCTTTTATTAATCGTGCAAAGGGTTGCGTTTTTGTTATAATCGCGGTCGTTAATTGCATGCCGCTTAAGTTATCGTAGCCGTAGCTATAGTCGTAATCGAGTCGTGATGCATTTGATTAAAACCTCGTCCTTTCCGTTCTTTCCGACTTATTAATCGGAGATTGAGGTCCGTCCGCAGCTAACAAGAGCCAGTATCCTTTTTTTAGCAGCTACTTGAATTAGGACGGGGAGATTTAGTTCCGATTAAAGTATTTTTAAAAAGCGTGTTACGATAAAGTAGCCGAGTATAGCGGTAATAAAGGCAAAAACTAACTGTATTTCGGTGGTGTTGAACCTGACTGTGGTATAAAAACATGAATAGACGATGACGAATATGTTTCGGGGTTGCGCCCGGCGAAAAGAGCTCCTAGAAATACACATGAGGAGCTGACTAATTAATCAGCCAAGCCATGCCCCCTGGCCCGGCACCCTGCACCATTTCAGTATATAGTTTTGGCTTTAATTATAGAAATTTAGATTATTATCTTTTAAATGGTAAAGAAAGCCGAAATCGATAATAGTACGATTAGTTATTAAAAGGTAGCTGTTAACCTTTTGGATTATTAGACGTTGATTTATTTCTTATTTATATTACGAAATATTAAGGTAACGTTTCCGATTTCCCAAAGAATTTTTGTAAGACTTTTTGATTAGGGCGATCCTAATTAGTTGAATATTAAAGATATCGACCTTTTACCGCGAGGAAGGATTTTAGGGCGTAGGTTGAAACGTAGCAGTTGTAAAGGTTCTTAAACAGATAGAAATGGAAGTGAACGAAAGCGATAGGAATCGGATGCGTAAGATATTCGTTATAAAACTTGTTTAGGCGTTTATTATACTTTATCTTAATGTTTTTATGCATTTCTTGGCAAAGCCTTAAAAGGTTTCCGTTTTAACGATAGGTTGATTGTATACGTTTAAAGTCGGATTATTTTCAATTAGTTTTTAAAAGAAGAAATTGAACGTTTATTAAAGTTTATAAAAAATCTAATAATTAAAAGATAAATTAATTTTTACAAGGAATAAAGTAAGTTTTAATGTACTTTTTAATTTTTAGTTAACGTAGTACGATAAGCGTTACGTTTTACTTTTTAAGAAATTTATTTATTTTAGACTTAAGGTTTATGCAAGGTCAAATGGGTTCAAGCCTTATTTTCCAGGCTGAGCCAAATACAGAGAAAATCATTACACGATGAAATTTGTACGATAGACACTATACCCAGTATCTTCGAACACGATAACTCATTAATGGTTTTACGGTTAGGATAGATTGATATCTCAGTCCCATCGAGCCTCACTTTGAAGCTGAATGCATAGTTGCTAATAAGCTTCGACCCTGATAAACCTTATGCCCGCTGGTTCTACGGTTCGGCAGGGTTAGACAATATGACTTAGGAGATGTTAAGCTTCGCGCGGTAAAGCTTAAGGATAAACCTTAACGGTAAACCTTAAAAATAAACCTTAAAGGCAAACTTTAAAGACAAACCTTAACGGTAAACCTTAAGGATAAACCTTAAAGGCAAACCTTGATGGTAAACCTTAACTGCGCCATGCTGCGCATAAAAAGCTGGCATTTTTCCGAACCCTCGCCAGTTTCGATCGTTTTTACGTTTTTTCGAGTTACTTAAGATAATATGCCGCGTAAGTCCGAATATGCAATACCGGTAATCCGTAACTGCAGGATTTTTACAGAAACTATCGTATTAGCGGTATATAATTTACACAAAATTACCAAACGAGCTAAGATTATCGACATTATTATCGATCTAAAAGGCTTTCCCAAAGTAATCGACTTCGGCTGTTAATTTTCGGATACGATTTGATTCGCGAAAATAACGGGAATCGATTTTTACAAAAGTATATGGCGAAAAGTATAACGATCATAAACGGAGTATTGGCGAAACTGGAAGGGAAATTGGAAAGGGAAGGCGGTAACCGGTTTAATAACTTCGAAGTTCAGATTTTAGAACGATGTATACAGGATTACGAGCGATAGTTTTGCCCGGCTGCTCCGGATTACGAAAACCGGCCAGAATTTCGACAAGAATCGCCGTGGATAGGAGCGGGACAAGGCAGTTTGCGAGAGGGATGGGTTTAGTGAAGCCTAGGAATTAAGGTAGCAATCTATCATTTTATCCAATTTTGTTTACACGGTTACGTTTCCTTTAAGGGGAAGATTTAAGGTTTATAATATATATTTTTAATTTTATTAACTAGTAAATCTTTAAATTTTATGTTAACCGTATAAGGCGACGATGTGTACGTAAGTAATAGCTTCGTGCCGATTAAGGGGTATAGGAAGGTTAATATGGTACTTTAAAGTTTTAGTGGTACGAAAACGTTACGTTTGTACGACGCGGCCTATTACGAAAGTTTTGTATATAACCTGGTATTTTTCCGGCAACTTCGGAAAAATAGGTATTGGTAAGATAATAGAAAAATTAATAATTTTATTCGAAGTAAGTGCGATTAGGTAGTTGTTACGTTAATAAATAAGTTTGATTAGTTCGTTATTAAAGATATTAACATAATAGTTATTTATGTTACTTTGGTAGTGTATAAACGAAACGTTAATTTATATATAGCGAAATTATTACGAATCGGTAACGTTACGATTCAGCCCTTAAGATTAGGATATTTAAAGCTCGAAGTAATCGCTTAGTTGCAGTTTTATACGAAAAGAGTTCGTTTAAAGTGTTTTATAACGGTCGGATGTTAAGTATGTAGTAAGGCGAAAGCTAAAAGGTTAATATACCGCGAGCCGAGGGAAGGAGCTTTCCGATTTGGATAAAAAATCGCTATCAATTTTACAAATTTCGAAAAAAACCTGAAAGGATATAGATACGTTATATTTGCTACTAATAGATACTTAGGTTTTAAGATATTTACTTTAAAAACCGAAAGTAAGATATATTAAGTTTCATATTTTTGAATTTTTTAGAAGTTTTTAAAAACCAAGATAGGTTTTTTTTATAGGTGTTCGAATGCTATAACGAGATTTTGAAAAATTATTAACTTGAGATATGTTTTAGCCGCCTTTTTTGGTATTAGATCCAAGCTTTTAATACCGTATATTTAAGCTTAGAACGAAGATGCAGAATGTTTGAAGGATATGATTAAGAAGAAAGCGATTGCGATACGAAGTGGTGTTAAGTTATTTTCCTTTTTGATCGTATATATCTTTAAAGTTACAATATATTTGTATAACTAAATTTTTAATACGTACTTTTTTGGCAAAGCTTATACGAGGTTTATTATATTTACTTGGCGTACAGAGACGGCGTAATAGTACGTGATCGGAAGCTTTAATAAGCCTACTTACGAGTGTATAGCTGTATAGCTTACGTTATAATAGCTGCCGTTATAAAGAAAAAATAAAGATTTTAAAAGTTAAATTCTAAAGTATATATTAGTTATTTCGGCGGCTACCAATTTTCGAATATTTGCGAAATTTGGAACCTATTAATTAATAAGGTTATTGTTACTTCAAACGTTTAGTTTAACGAAAGGTTGTTTTTTAAGTAATATTAAAGATTTAAAAGACGATTTTTTTACGTTATAAAAGAAAAGTTTTAAAAGTTATTCCGATAAATAGAACTACCTAATTAGGTTAATAGCTATTTAATATATATATAAAAAGATGATAAAGATTTAAGCGGAATAATCTAATTACCGGTTAAGTAAAAAGAATGATTTTACAGAGGTATTAATGTAAGAAGCGTATAGACTGGGGAGGAATAAGCTTGTTCGTAAGGGATTGATTATTTTTATACGACCGTTGTGTTCGAACTATTTTTGTTCCTTTGTCCATTATTTTCACTAACGTTTGCTTTAATGATTGCTACGAATTTTGCGCCGACGGAAAAAGTCGAAATAGTTCTAGATTTTTTTATATTATTTAACTTAGAGTGACAGTGAAAGACGAAAATACTTTACGGGTAATAAGCGTAAGTTTTTCGTACGTTCCGTATTAAAAAGCTATGATCTTAAACGAATATAAGATATCGGAAGCTCTATGAAATGTAAAACGTTTACCCTTTTTTTTTTAACTACGTACGATAACCGGCTAATAAGTTACAGAAATTTAAGAAAGTTAGGTATTCGAAGGAATCGTTACTTTGATCGGAAAGGTTATAATATTTTCGCATATAAAAAAGTATTTAGGTCGTTAAACCGGGTACATACGCGCAATTTCCCGTTACCGCCGTAGGGCTGTAAAAAGCTAAATATATACCTGTTAGAGAAGATGTTTTATAAAGTCGAAAAGGTTTATTTGTAAAGTTATAAGAAAATGCAGTTTTGGAAAACCGTTGATCAGTTTTATATTAAAGGGAAATAGGTTTTAGAATATTTATAGATATACGTTTATAAATTTAATAAACATAATTGGTTGCAAAAATGCAAAGTACGTTTAGTTGTACGAGGTAATTAATAGCTTAACAACGTTTATAACGATATATACGTATTTACATTAACTGGAAGATAGTTTCCAGCCTTAGTTATTATCGCGGTTAGATTTACTTTAAAGCTTAAGCAGTATAACGTTATAAACGTTTTCGTTAACGTCAACTTACTTACGAAATATATATAAAGATGCCTTTAAGGTATTCGTACCTTAGCAATATCCTTTTAATTAAAAAGATATTATATAAATTAAGAAAGTTACTTTTGCTATAGTAAAAAGATGTTATTGAGATACTTACAGAATTCGGATTTTGTACATATCTTTATGAACTTTGTTATTTTATTTGTTAAAAAATACTTCTTTTCTTTTTTTGTGGACGATATTGTTATAGTATACCGCAAAAGAAATTAGGACCTCGTCGATCAGTTGATTTAACTGATACGGGAACGGTATATTTTTATAGGAGATGAAAGCCTGCAATGGTTTTTCGATATGGAAATAATTAGAGGTAATGTTAAAAGAAAATTCTAGCTATTTTATTCCGACTATATAGATAAATTGGTTAATTTAAATTTAAAAGTAAGTTTAAATAACTTTCCAAATACGTTAATAACCAACGTCGAGCTATTGGCGAATCTTAATATGGCCTATTTAAACTCCGTCAATAAATACTAAAAAAGATCAGTTCCATTTTATACGTAACCTAATATAGTTTTTAGAGTATTCCGACTTGCCCGATTTAACCTGAATCCTAATAACGTATATTTCAAAGCGGCCGATCGAGTTATATTATATATAATCGGGACCAAAGCGTTAACGTTATAATTCGGGGTAAATATTTGTTAAATATCTAAAGCGATACTTTTTTCGCAAATAATACGATCAATCGAAAAAGGCTTCATATTTACGTTATAAAGCTATTCAGAAAAATGATAAAATAACAGGCGAATAAGGAAAATATAATAATTACTTTTACAACAAAAATAGAATCAGTATCCTTTACGTAGGTTGTACAAAAAAACCTTGTTTAGTTTTCGATTAATTAAAAAATTAGCAATTATTTTAATTGCTAAACCGTTAAATATATAGTATAATAATTAATAAACGATACGATTTATTAACGCCGACGTTGCCCTGTTGCAAACGAAGTTACGGTATGTAAATATATATAACCATTAGTTACGAAAAGCTGCAAAAAAGGAAATAATCAAAATGGACTATACGTTTACGGGCGATATGCTGGCTAATAGATTAATTAAGGCCTTATTACGTAAACCCTTTAGACATTTCAAAAAGCAGCTAGGATTAATGGATATTACGGAAGCTTTCGATAAGCGGAGGAACAACCTGCGAATAATTTCAAAGAAGGAATTGGCCGATTAAAAGGATTTAATCGCCAGAGGAGAGGCGAAATGGAAAGCTGTAACTTTAGGAAGTGATGAAATATAATTAACGCCCTGACTGCGTCAAGCGTTAAAGGGGTATGTCAGCTAGCAGGGGGTACGTTAACACCCTATATACGGAAAGGTTCCCTCCGATCGGAACATATAGGTTCCGTAACTAAACTCCATAAAAAAGGAGCGCGCATTCTAGAGCGCCTGCAGCCAGTCATCCAATACAACACAACTGATGTCCCCTATATTTGACAAATATCCATCACATAGACCTTTTTCATGACGCTTAGCTTCGATTCAAGACCTACATTACAACAATTTAAGATGTACAAGACAGGGCTGTAAGGGCTGCGGCTGCACAATGAAACCGAACGTTTTTACAATGTGCGCCTTCCCCCGACCCCCAAAAGGAAAATGTAGTGGCATATGGGTCCCTTAGCCCGTTCCATCCGAACTCTGGCCTCTGTTATTGCCAACCTCGCCGCTTACAGAGTCTAACTGGTACCCGCCGTCCCCATCGCATCGAAAGGAATTCAAATGCCACACATTTCCAACTGGGCTGGTTATTCCTAATCGACGCAGGGTACAGTGCAACCAAGGCTTGAGCAATGGAGCACAAGCCGCAATTATACCGACAAGCTCCTCAACCCTTGTCAACAAAACGAGGTCGCTTAGGGACCGAAGGCTGTCCCCTGACGTCAGGTCAAATTTCCTCAATGAGACCTGCCTGAGTACTGCGACGGATCCTGCAAGTAATCCTAAGGTCATCAAAAACCCTAGAAGTAACTTCTCAGACAGGGGTCTCCGCCACGTTCGGATGAACGATATTGGCATAAGAAATAAGAAGATATCACTCATAATATTAATAGCTCGAGGGCGTTAGCAAATTATTGTTATCCGTAAATATCGTTTATACTCACAGTTATAAGCGTATCCATATGCCTGCATTTGGGCAGGGCTCCAGCATTTAGCCTCGGGAATAGAGTCCCACATAGCGCGGACAGGGGTCTAAGCAATTCCACCGAAGTCCACGGATTGCAAAGTGGATTACGCAATTGCCAAGCCTACGCCACCCATTTAGCCCTTCCTGAAATAGACGTCCATCCATTTGAAGCTTTCGTAAATGGATATCGTATCCATAATAAGTGAACCTCGTGGCGGTATAAGTCCCGCTGTTAATAAAGCCTAATTATAAAAGTGGTAATACTAATAGGTAACTGTCTACCGCGCCACAAAAGGGGTCCCATTTACCCGGAAACGTTTAACATCTTAACCTATCATTTTCCCATAACTTTAAAAACATTTATCGTCTAATAACGAAAGTGGTATATTTAAAATTCTTAAATTTTTGCGGTTATTTTGATACCGGGTTTAACTTAAAAAGATACTTATATCGTTAAATATGGGTTATATATTAACAAATATATTATTTTTATTCGGATTCTAAATACAAAACATGTTAACTTTATAATAATTTAGCTTTTTTAATAACATATAATAGTTATAATAATAAAAGTAATACCATTTTAAAGCCTTCGATTAAGGTAATTTAACGGTAAAATCCATTTATTTTTGCGATTTTATTTAACTTTGATTTCGAAAATGCAACTAAATTCGGATAAGTAAAAAATGGAACTGTTAATAAGGTTACTTAACGAAAAAACAAAGTTATTAAGCGTAATATTTGGGTCTTATATAATTTAGGTACGTTTTCGATATATTTTTAATTTTCCGAATTAACGTACGGTTTATCGTAAAAGTAAGATATTAATAATTTGTTATTTATATAATTACTTTTTATTTTTTGCCCGATACTTATTAACTAAATAAGCCTTATATTATTTTGTTAATTATTTATTAAAGAATTAATATAATTATTATTAATCCGCTTAATAACGCTTAAAAGCTTTAAATTAAATTTACGCGTTTTGCGAATCTTTCGATTAATATAGCAATATACGCGTTTTGTAATAACTTAGTTAATTTACAATTATTTAAGTTTATAACGAATTTATTACCGTTATTATGGCTTTAAAATATAACGTTTTAAGCCTTATTGTTATACCTAACGACGATATACAGTTTTTTCCGCCGCCTTCCGAAATATTTACTTTTAGTAATACGCTTATTCCGTCTTTTTTTATAAGCTTAACGTTTACTGCTAGCGATAAAAACCTTGAACGCCGCCTTTAAGCCGCGTTTTTAAGGTTTACGATATCTGAACGAATAAAGGATATAGCGACATAATCGTAACAATTCGGATACGATATCCAACGCGACGGGAAACGCAAGTAGGTATATAAGGTCTGCGTTCGGAAACGAAAGCCCAAACTTGCCGCCTTTTTAATACGCGGTATACAAAATTATATAAATTATTTTTATTACGCGCATAAAATTATAGCTTTTAAAGAAAAAATAAAGTTATAATATCAAAATTAAGTTAAAACGCGTACGAAAATAACGCAAAAGGTACCCCGATTTCTTTTTATTTCCGATTATTTCGAATTTAACATTTATAACTTCCGCAAATAAGCTCTTATTAATACGTTAATCAAAAATTTCGACAAAAAGTAATTCCGTCGCTTTTTGATTAACTGGATCGTCGAAAAAAATCATTTATTTACCATTATCGAAAAGGAAAAGTTGCGAATTATTTTCGAATACCTTAATCTTTATATAAAAAATTAAAATGCTTACATTTCCGTACTTATTACGAAAACATTTATTATTAACGCTTTTTACGAATATAAGCAATAAATCGTAAAGGTATTATTACGTTCGCCGGGTTTTATTTATATTGCCTTTAACGGCTGGAAGTTAAGAAATTATTATTTATTTTGTAAAATTTATTATTTTTTCCGCGATAAAAAAAATTAGCTTTATAAGTTAACCTTAAAATTACTTAATATAACCTTACGTTATACAGGCGTTAATATAACCGCAAAGATTTTTAACGTAATCGATATTTATAGGATTAAAAAAAAATCGGTTATTTTATTTTCGATAATGCGAAAAATAACAATACAGTAATAAAGGTAATTAGTAACGAACTTAGCTTTAACGGGGCTTACCGCCGTAGCCGCTATATAAGCTATACGCTTAACCTTTTTGCGAAAGCGCTGTTATTTAGCTACGATATTAAAACGTTCGAAGTTTTTATATACGGCGAAAAAGCGTTTACTATTATCAAATACGAGCTTTAGCGCAAAAAAGGCCTTATCGGGAAATTTTATAACTTAATTATTATTATTTATCGGTCCGATAAGCTTACAAATATATTACGCATTATTTAAATAAATTAAATCGTTACTTTTAACAACTTACGGATTCGAACGTAAAAACTTTTTAATATAAAGCTTAATAACGTAACGCGTTAATTTTTGTAACTATATATAATCCGCCGAACGCTTACGTTATGCTTATTTTTCGATATATTAATTCCTAAATATAAATACGAATAAAAAATGGAAAATTATATACGGGAAAAGCGTATACGAAAAGGTATTATTATTCCTTATATCCTATAAGCGGAAAACCAATTAACAGATTACGATTAAGAAATTTTAAAGCTTACGGCGGATATCTTCAAGTATTTTAAAAATGCGGTTATAATCCTTAAAGGTAACGGTATACGGCGGTTATAAAAGCATAAATAGGTAAGTTTATACGGTAACATATAAAATATGATCCTAAATTTCGAATTCTTTTTTGATAAGTTGGAAAGCTTTAAAGTACGCGTTAAAAACTTTCCCGATTTGCGATATATAACTACAAACCTTAACTTAACCTGGTTAAAGTTAAACGAATATTACATTAAGCTAAAGGAAATTCCGATATATGTTATTACCTTCGCGCTTTATCTTGCGTATCGGTAATAATGGTTCGAAAGGAACTAGGCCGATTACTTAAAATAAATTTAATACGTTCGCAATTAAGTAAAAGATATATGGCTAAAGGGATACGCCTATATAAAAATGTTGCTACGGGCGGAATACGCGCGGCTAGTTAAAAAAGCGAAGCGTTATTATAACGAGTTGCAATAATATTTCGAACAATTACGATATAGCCTTAGCACCATAGGATCAGACGATTCGGTCGGTATAAAAGCTCGCGATGCCCTCGGCGAATACAGGGCTTAGTGTGTGGACTTCGAGCCTAAAGATTGGGAGGTTTAGGACCCTATCGTATATTGGATACAGAAAAGCGTAAAATATCCTCGCCTTTCCCGTATAGCCCTTAATTTCCTTACGATGCAGCCCATATCAGCAGAATATAAGCGTCTTTTTTCAGCCACAGGTCGAATAGTTAACGAGTTACGCAATAGGTTAGACGTTATGCTAATCGAAATATGTTAAACGTTACGTTCGTAGTATAGGGCTAAAGTAATCAACAACTTCGATATGTTATTTACATCTCCGAATAAAACCCGAAAGATGGCGAAACTTCAAGCTATAACTAATAAAAAGATTAAAAAGTGGGCAACGAATTGGCTTAACGCCGAATCAAAGGATAAGATGCTTGACGATGAAGAAGATTCGTTATTCGTTGCGGAAAAAGAAGGCGATCTGCCTTAAAGCTAGCTATATATATATCAACACCAGAGTCGTTTCTCAAGATACCCAAAAGTCGTCCACGTATATCCACTGATGGCCATCCATATGGAAAAATCGCCAGTTCCATCCATATATTTTAGTATGGTGGTGGATGGACGTCAATCCACTCCACGGGGGTGCTTCGTGGCGTGGATTGCATTGCTTAGACCTCTGAGCGCGGATAGGGCGGCATTGAAGCAGCTGGCATATATTCGAAGCAACACCTGAGGCAAGCTGGATAGTAATAATTGTTTTCATGACCGATTGCCATGCTGGAGATGTTTTAATCCGCAAAAGCAAGCATGCGATAGAGATCCGCACAAGCGGAGCAGTCCATATCCCCACCAGACACATAGCGAAGATATAGCGAAAGACGTCAACTTGATCTTCGGCAGATACATAGTACTGGTAACGGCCCAGTCCATGGCTGTAA
Source organism: Monosporascus sp. mg162 (assembly GCA_004155945.1). Classification (NCBI taxonomy): domain Eukaryota; kingdom Fungi; phylum Ascomycota; class Sordariomycetes; order Xylariales; genus Monosporascus; species Monosporascus sp. mg162. The sequence goes on from QJNY01000703.1 coordinate 12,708, forward strand.
GCGGTGATTTGAAGAGCGAGTTCGGTGGTGCATATTGCCTGTTGGGAGATGTTACTATCCTCGGATTATACTTCATTATGCAAATACGAAGCATACCACAGCAAGGGTTATAGTATAATCGTCCCAGCTCAGGTTGCGGAGGCGCATATACATTCGCAGAATGTAAGCAAGAATGGCTATAGCAAAAAGGGTGCCGCAGATTATACAGTGCCTTGTCGCCGTCGTCACGTCGCCGTCCAAAGGGGCTTCCTGGTCCATAATGAAACTTCAACGGGGACAACTTTCATTAGCGGCATCAATGAAAGGGGGGGTCTTGCTAAAGACCAACGATGTAGAAGAAAAGTACCATGACGTTAAAAGCGCAGCTGTGGATGCTATATATTGTACGGAAATCGCGAGAAAAGAGACTGCGTGGCCAAGTTTGGGTGACCCAAATGGCGCACGGCCGCCGTAAACGAATGCGGTCAACCCTTTCCTAAGTATGCACGCCACTTGCCTAGGAGTCTCTTGATTGTGATAAATGAGAATAGTAGAAGGTAGGGTTTTGCTCGAGGCGCTCTCATGGGGCTTTCGTAGCTGTTTCGTCACAAAGTGCCACACATTTCTTATGAGGTGAAAATCGTTTTAGATCCCAGTTGTCAGACTTAGCTAATAGGATCGCAAGCCGAGCTCCAGGAAAAAGCACTTTGCATAGACTAGGGGTTGCGGAAAGGGTAACATTTGGCATACCTAGCGTCCTGGCAATGGGTGTACTGTAGGAAAGAACGCCTATTTAGCCGACCGCCGCCTAGGTTGCCAAATGCAGGAACGCAAAGCCAGCCAACTAGGGTATATCAGTAGTTCCGCAAGTGTTTTATTTGAAAACGCGCGCCAATCCGAACGCGCACTTTAGGGTTATGCCGATTTCGGTTAGCGTAAGGGCCACCTAGATGCGCGGCTGAACCGGAAGCATACCCGGACAATACTGAGCAAGAGGCCGAATAAAAAGAGCCTTGTCAGGGAGTCCCCAGAACCACACCAACAGTACTATGGTGTTATGGGTGAGTTGCCAGATATAGAGGACATCAATTGTGTTGTATTCAGTGGCTAGTTGCGAATGCTCTAGAACGCGCACTGCTCTTTTAATGTAGCCTAGTTACAAAAAATATATATTCCGACCAAAGATTACCTTATCAAGATCAGACCCTATTTTTGAGGTTGTGGCTGTACCTACGGCGCAGTTACGGCTAGAGCTTTCCAAAAACCTGTAGCTCTAAGTACCGACCCATAAAAGACCCATAAAAAGATTTACAAAAAACACAAACTTTAAGATACGGCCTGATAATTACCTCATCGAGATCAGGCCCTATTTTTAAGGTTGTGGCTGCGCCGTAGACGTAGTCGTGGCTAGGGCTTTTTATTTAGAAATAACTGCAAAGGTCAAATGTATCAATTAAACCTTTCTAAGAAGACGGCCCACAAAAACAACAAAACCTTAAAAATAAGGCCTGATATTAAGTTGTAATTTTCTCGCTTCGTTTTAGGCCGTGTTATACGAATTTTTAGAAATTATTAATACGAACTTTTCGAATGTATGTTTAATTTTACGTTACCTCAGCTAGCCCAGGCCTGCCTGGCTCGTTCTCCAATTTCTTCGAAGTCATTCAAGTACCGCTCCACAATGCTAAAAATTAACCAATCAAATCCCAAATTCCCGTAACGAGCTAGCGAGGCCTGAGTTGTAATTGTGCGAAAAAGGAGTTTATTTGCATTATTTACTTCTTTGAAAAAACGAAAATTAGCAATAATTTAACAATAAGACGTTTTCTGTAGCTATATATATATTTATACGGTTATTACGATTATGGCTTATTATTAATACTACTTTAATCCTGATTAGGACCCGTTTGCTATTTTTAGACCCTAGCGCGTGTAACAGCTGCAGCCCGAACCCGTCGCGTCTTTATTACCGCTTTCCGAATACGACGAATCCGAATTTTCCTAGCTTTATCGCGTTACGCCTTTAGAACAAAATATACGTACGCGTGCATTAAATTTCTGGCATTAGCATTATAGATTTAATATAACGTTTGAAAATTCCGTTCGTGGTTAGGTTTTTTGCGAGGATTTAGATAAAGCTTTTTGTTCGATTAATCGGATTAATCGGATTAATCGGTTAATTAACGTGTTAAAAGAAAAACGAATACGCGATATGTTTTTAGCGTACGAAAGTTGGTAGGAATTTATTATTCCTATTAATTAGGATTTTATTATAAGTAAATCTTATAATACGTTATACGGAGAGCTTATAGATTTTGCAAAAAGGCCTGGATTCCGCCGTTCGCCGAAAGATTTATTATTCGAAATTAACGTAATCCATATTATTTTAGATAAAGGCGAACAATTTGTAAAAACTAACGTTTTTAATTGGTTTAAGCTTTTAAATTAGGTAATTATATACCTAAAGAAAAAGTGGCAGTCGTATAATACGAAACGGAAGGCGAAACGGTTTTGTTATAATGACGATCTGGACGTTTTTGCGCATTTTCTCTTTATGATTTTAGTTATTATGGTTAAGGTCGTTTTTAAGATTAACGGCAGTTATTTGCCTTATTTATCCGATAGGTTTTTATTATTTACGGTTATATTACGGAATGGGATCGATATGTTAAGAGAGCTGGGTATTTGCGAAAGTTATTATACGTTAAATAAAGATGTAACCCGGTTATTAAAGATAATTAAGATAATCGCGTCGTTTTTAATAATAATAAAGTTTTAATTAAGATAGGTTGCGTTTTACGGTTGGGTATAATAGGATAATATCGTATTTTAGTATGATAACTTTAATATTTAAAATTATGTTCGTAATATAATGCTTCGATATAGTTTTGTTATGCGTAACTTTATTACCGCCTTTGCCCGTCGTTATAGCCGTATTTTTAAAAAGGGGCTAAAATAATTTATGTTCCGTCTTAATTAATGTTACAAAATAAAATGGTTTTACGAAACGCTATAAGAATATTTGGTATTACTTGATATTTCCTGTTATTCGTAATTAATATTATCCGGAATTTGTTCTCTATTTTTATTAATATGTTATATAAGCAAGATAAATAAAAGGTTTTAAGCTTTCTTAAATTAAAACGTATATCGTATAATATACGCCGTCCGATTTCGTTAAATGCAGTTAACGAAAATAAAGGCACGATCGACGGTACCTATAACATTTATCGAAAAACTTTCTAAAAGGTATACGGTTCTAAAGAAAAATAATCCTATCAGTTTTCGAAACGTTTTTATTTTATTTATAAGAATTAAAAGATAATTAATTATATCCCGAAAATGTAAGCTAATTAAGCCGAAGTAGTCGATTTATATAATAAGAAACGATAGCTTTTTTCCGTTTCCGTTTATTCTATATATAAATAAATTTCCTGCTTATATTTATACGTCCTTATTAGCCTGATAATATTAACGGGGCGTATATAACGTAAGTAACCTTAAAACCGGATCGTTAATCTTCAATACGATAACGTAATTATATTAAAAATCACCGAAGTTTTATTTATTTAAGCCCTTTATCCTATATATGTTGAATTGAGACAGGGGGACTCAGCTTTGGTCAGAGCATCTTTGGAGGCGATGACACAATTAAATAGCCGAGTGAAGCGGTAATGAAAGCAAACGTAAACTGTATTCTTGGTGTTGAACCCGACTTTAGAATGATGATGTGTGTGCGATGGTGAACAGTCCTCTCGGAGTTGCGCCCGGCGAAAAGTGCTCCTAGAAATACACTTGTGGAGATGACTAAGTGATCAGCCAAGCCATGTACGTGGCCCGGCACCCTGTACCATTTCAATGTATAATATTGCATATTTGCGTTATTTTTGTAAAGGTTTCCCGTCCGATACGAACTATTAGTAAAGGAAGAATCCAGCGTATGCAAAGTTACCAGAAATATCTTAATCGAAGATCTTTTTTCGAAAGGCCAGCTTATCGAGTTCATAGAATATATGTACTTTCGGTTAACCGTCGCCGAGTTCGAAATTGTGGCGCATAATGTGGTTTTTAAGTATTTTGGTTGCGCTGGATAGATAGTGGAGGTATCGTAAAGTTTTGATTAAAACGCGTTAATGGATAAGGATTTATTTAACGAAAATGTTATATCGTTTTTTTCTGATAATACGTTACCTGGTAAGATATGTAACTTTGCTGATAGTTCGTAAATATTTAATTTTTTAATTTAAAAATATAATTTACATATATTGCTTTTTAAATTACGTAATCTTAACTAGGGCGTATTAAACGCGGCTTTTTCGTCGGCTAGTAATAAGGCCGGCCATATTTTTAATACGGATAAAATTCTGTAAGGCGATAACTTTTTTAATCCGATTATAGATAATAACCCACCGTCAAACGATACCGTTCTTATCGACAAAAATTTCCGAAATTATTACCGATTTCTTTAAAATGCCCAGGTTTATTTTTGCCTTTCGCATGTTATACGATATAGCGACGTTGGTTATATTAAACGGCTAATACCGATATTATTAGTTTTCTTTTCTAAGGCTGGTTCAAGTAATTACGGTAAAGAAATGTTTTATTTCGATTAAATATTATATTTTATAACATTAAATCCAGAGCTTATTAATTCGATTTTAACGTCGAACATAACTTTTACAGAATTTAAAGATAAAATATAGAAAGTATTTAATCGAAAAGGCGAATATTATAATCTTTGGCTTGCTGGCGAACTCCGCCGGACGAAAAATAATACATATAACGTCCTATACCACCGAGCGAGACACACCACCAAGCGAGACACTTTTTAGCTATTCCAACAACACATCTTTAATTGCCTATTTCTTAACAACCACAATATGGAGCGCCTTATAAAAGAAGCGAGAATGAACCTAGCTATTCAGGCTAAAAAAAGAAATCCGAAACTTAGTTATAGAAAGCTTGGTTTTATTTATGAAGTTTCATCTTTTACTTTAAGATACCGTTTTAACGGCAGATGCGCCCGAACCGATATTGCCCTTAATTCGCAGAAATTGACGGCGACCGAAAAGAAATCGATTGTCGACCGAATCCTTAACCTAGATACGCGAACGTTTCCTGTCCGGTTTCAATACGTTAAAGATATGGCCAATTTGTTGCTTGCTTAACGCGTTATAAAACGCGTTGGAATTAACTGGGCGTCGAGATTTGTTAGACGGCAAAAAAAACTCCAGACGCGTTTAAATCGGAAGATCGATTATTAACGGGTTTTATGCGAAAATCCAGAAACATTTCGCAAATGGTTTAAGCTTGTTCGGGTTATAATTGTAAAGTACGGCATCGTAAAGGAGGATATTTATAACTTCGACGAGACTAAATTTTTGATAAGGCTTTTTATGGCAACGGGCATAGTAATTACTAATGCCGAAAGACGTAAAAGATTTAAACAAACGCAATAAGGGAATAAAAAATGGGTTATAATTATTTAGGCTGTTAATTTCTAAAGTTGGGCTATGCCGTTATTTGTTATTATAGCGGGGAAAAATTATCTTAGGTCCTGGTACTGCGACAACTTATTGCCAGCAGCCGATTAAAAGATTATATTAAGTGATAATAGCTGGATAACAAATAAATTAGGTTTCGAATGAATTTAGCATTTTGACAAATATATTCGGACGCGTACGAAAGGTTCGAAACGTTTTTTTATCCTCGACGGCCACGAAAGCTATCATTCGATAAAATTCGAAGAATACTGCGTTAATAACAATATTATTACGTTTTATATGCCCGCGTATTTTTCGTATCGGCTTTAACCTTTTGATGTATCTTGTTTTTCTGTTTTGAAACGTGCTTATTCGCGTTATATCGAAAACTTAATGCGACGTTATTATATTTATATTACCAAAGAAGATTTTCTCGCCGGCTTTCATAACGCGTTCTAAGCTGCCATGACGTCCGATAACATCAAATCTAGATTTGCAAAAGCTGGTCTTGTTCCATTTAATCTTAATAATGTTCTTTCCGAATTGGAGATTTTTCTAGTTGTGCTTACGCCGACCGTCTCCCCGCTAACCTCCGCCGGTTTTATTCGTTTCCCGCCTGTAAAGACCCTTAGAAATATTAAGGAAATAACGCGGTAATCGCGTTATTTGCAAAAAGAGATTAAAAACTAATAAGGTAGTTCGTTAACTAGAATAGCTGAATCGGTTAATCTTTTAATTAAAAGTTACTTATTATTTTTATACGAAAATATTCTTTTTCGAAAAGAAGTTATTTAATTGCGCGAAACGAATTATATTTTAAGTAAACGTCGCAGGATTAAATATAAACGTTTTTAAGAAGGAGGAATATTTACTATATAAGAGGGACAAGTTTTTCTGGCTTAAAAAGAAAGGGGTGGTAAAAAAAATGTAGCTAACAGCTGCTGGAGGCAATCGTCGTAAAAGGGTTGAGATTAAGGAACGGAAGTGTAACGTCTACGGCAAGCCTGGGCATAATGCGCGTACTTGTGTAGAAGTTGTAGATACGTCTAGCGAAGAAGAATCCGATTGATTTGAATTAATGCGATATGTTGTTGTTAAGTTATTTAAATTTGTTGTTGCGAGGTGCCAAAAAGTGTCTCGCTCGGTGGTATGTCTCGCTCGGTGGTGTGGGACGTTAACGTTAACTTTATTTTTTTTTTTCCGAAATTCGTTTTTAGTTGGGTACCGTATTTTCTTATAGCGCGAATTTCATGTCTGTTATATTTTTTCGCGAAATAAACGTTACGTTATTCGAAACTTTCGTAACGAAAATTTCGGACGCGTCTATTTTTCGCTTCGTAATCTTTGGCTTATTAACGGATATTTATTTCGGATTTGAAAAGTTAATTAGGAATCCGAGAATATTTTAAGCGCGGGCCGTAAAGTTATGAAAGCTAGATGTATTGGTTTTAATAATACCGTACCTATTATTAATAATGAAGCTAAGTTTAACGGGTTAAACATAATAAAGGACGGAAATTAACTTATAAATAGCTTTAATATAACCTGCGCGAAAAGTTTTCGGTAGCGAATTCGCTAGGGATAATTTGGTTTCAGACGATTATAGTATCCTGTATACGGAAAAAAGCAATGATCCTATAATACAAATTATAGATAACTTGGTAAATAATTTTAATTAGAACAGTCCGTCGTTTTTCTCGTTATCGTTAAATAAGTAAAATTAAATTTCGTCGGACGAAAATGAAATAATAATATAATTTTTATCTTTTAGTTATTTTTGTATTTTATCGTAATCGATATAAAGATTTTATTATAATTTTAATATTAATATAAATTAGAATATGGCGGAGTTTTAATTAGGCATGTTACCTTTATACGTTTTATTAATATTAATACTGTTTAAACTTTTCGCATTAAAATAATCCGACGTATTAACAGTATTATATTGCGTATAGCTAAATATATGGCATAATTTCGTATTAGCTTATATATTCTCCGTAAAACTGATTTACTAATTAACGCTTTTACGTATGTTTTTAAAACCTTTTCGTTTAGTTTTGCCCTTTTTCGCGTATTATTATAACCTGTACATTAATAACCTCTTTTATATTATCGGAACTCAAAAGTATTTTTGTTTTAAGCGTAATATCTGGGTTTAAATCCTTTTAGTAATTTTTATTCAAACCGTATAACAATGCCGAATATTTAAGGACCGCGTTTTTATGCGCAGTTTGCATATTTATCGCCCGCATAACCCCGTAAATTATAACATCTATAAAACGGTTACATAAGGTATACCTTTTTGCCAGTCGGCCCAGTTTACGAATTTATATACCATTTTGCGTATCGTTTACAGGGTGCTTAATTTATATATTTCTTTCGTTAAATTATAAAAGCCGTAATTAATCGAAGGTCGGTAACTAGCTTAGTAATTTAATAGCCTGTAAGACTGGTATAATCCGTTTTAACGTAAATTTTGTTTTATCGAGCGTTATTATTAAAAATATTCCGAATGGTATTATTACTATTTAATGCTTATATAAATGCCGTACTTTTTCTTCATACAAAGTTTTATTTATCATCCAGGTTTTTAGTAATCTTATCGAACTTAAAGATTATTATTAGTTATAGGATTTTTCTAAATAATATGCGTTCGATTGGCGTTAAAACGTAAAGTATTTACAGACTTCCAGTTTTCCCTCATATTAATGTAGCTTTATAGCATAAACCTGGTATTTGGAATCGGTTACATATAATATGCATTTTCCGTAAGGAACGTTCTGTATTTTGGAACAGTCGAATGTTATTTAGCTAATACGAAATTGCTTTAATTAGGATGAGGCCGTAAGTTATGCTATGTTACGGATAGTTCTGGTAATAGTTCCGGCTGTATTTTAATTTAAGACTTTGTTATCCTTTTTTAAAGTTATTCATCGGGGGCATTATCAGCGAATTTAATATGCTTAACCGGGGATTTAAAGCTTTCCGCCTGTATATCGAATATATTGTCGGCAGGATTTCTGAATAAAGCTTCTAAGTTATCGTTAAGCTTATTTAAATCCTGCAATATTGTAAAATATATAAAGGTATATATTAAAGCAACGGTTCTAAATACTTAATTAAAAGATAGCAGGTTGATAATTATTATATTGCAGGTAAATTGATTTTACAAAAAAAAACGCCTATTACTATAAGATTAAGTTAAAACGAAAGTTTCTAATGCTAGCTTTTTCCTTTATAAAACGGAACTTACGAATAAAGTTTTTAATACTAAATGGGATACGGTAAAAAAAACGTACAAGCAATTTAGCTTTTTACGTAATTATAAAACGACAGGAAACCAACTAAGCTTCGATAAAGTTACGGGTACTTTTAACGTTACTTTTTACTTTTAAAAATTCTTTTACAAAAAATATCTTAGGTATAAATGGCTTAAAGATAATAGGTTGCCGTTATAAAGATATTATAAAAAAGTCTTTAAAAGGGTTATCGTAACAGTTAAAGTAGCTTACGGTAAAAAACGCGCTTAATACGATTAAGCCTTTACGTTTCGGCAGCGACGTAACAATAAAGATAATACAGCGTAAGGCAATTTTGGGCTTAAAATAACTGCCGTAGGCTGTAAAGGTAAAATCTTACTGTAAATTTATCAGTATTGCCGCTAACGCTATTTCGAATTTAAATCCAACCTATTTTACGGCAAAGCGGTAATAATAACCTCGTTTCCGTTTTTATAAAAAAGCAAAAATACGCCGCCGCCGAAAACCTTATAAAGATTTTTAAAGATTTAAAATTATTAACGTTAAAGTTTACTAAAGGGATTAAAAAGTCGTTATCCGTATCTTAAACCTTTAAAGAAGTAGTAGCGATAATTAATTCGATAAATTTCAGTATAGCGGAAAAAATAAAGTTGAAAAGATATTGAAAAAGAAAAAAAAATTAATTTAATTGTTAGCTTTTTGTTAAAATAAAGGAAAAGGTTAAAAAAGCGAAAGTTTTCTGTAAGGAAGTAATTTGCAGCTTAAATTAGCAAAAATAAAAAAGCATTTTTACAGAAATCGTTACTTTTATAAATGATAGCTTAAAAAAATTTTTCTCCTGATAAGCTATTTTTCTTTAATTTATATAGGATTTTAAGGCTATTTTCTTATATATTAACGTCGTTACAATTCTTTTTCCGAATGTAACGAATTTAACTACCGAATTTCTTTATTTTTTTTACTCCATTTATTACTTTAATACTTATTTCTTTATATACGCCTTTTTTTTTTATATTCGCAATAATCGTTTTATATCGTAACGGCGATATCCTTTCGTAATCGTTTTATCGTTTCTTTAAAAGCGCAATTTTTTTTCGCTTTTATATAATCGTTTTCCGCTTTGCCGTTAAGGCACTTACGAATAATCTCCGAAATAACCTTCCATAATATCAAATGCGTTTTCGATATCTTTAATATTTTCTCCCGTAAAATCGATAAGTTTTTAATAAAACATAAAGTTATGAATAATTGCTAACGTATATACTAGGCGTATTTAATTATTAATGGAATATTCCGGTACGGATGTTTTTACGATTTTCCATTTTCTTTTTATTACGCTAAATAACTTTTTTGCCGTTACTTTTAACGAACTATGGCGAAAGTTATATAATTTTTAATAATTCTGCAGGCGTTAATTTTACGTATTTTATTCCATTAGGTAATATTTTACGCCTTTATACAGAATAAAAAACCCTTATAAAAAGTTATAAGCGGAATCTGTTAATATATATTTTCCAGCAGGAATTATATATCCGTCGAACTGCGAAAGCTTTCGTGCATTTAATCGTGCATAAAACCTTAACATCCTGCGAAAAAGTACGTAAATGTCCCGTTTAAATTTCCTTAAATTATTTCGTTTTAGAAAATATTACCGTAATGGTTACGTTATATTTTTACAGCTTTACTAAGTAAGGAAGTATAAAAAAGCGTTTTATTAACAACTTTAATACAATTTTTAAAATAAGGTTACCGTTTCGGATTCGCAGCGATTTTTTCGGGAACTTCGTTTAGGTTCGTTAACTGTACGAAATCCTTATATAATACCTGGCAAGCTAAAAGCATTTCATAAATATACGGTTAATCGTACGCGTAAAGTAAATAAATAAGGTTTTCGCTTAACGTTAAAGTTCGTTAAAGGTATATATCCAAATAAATATCATTAATTTTTAACGTACGGATATATATATCCCGTTTTTTATGTATGTATTTTTCTTTATTTAATCCTTTAGCCTTAAGAAAATCGCTTTATTTATCCGAAAGGTTTTGTAAAACTAGATATCGCTGATATTACATAAAAATTGGGTTATTATTTATTCCCCCGTAAAAATTACGATACTTTTAGCGCCTAAATTGATACGATCAACGATAATATCATTACCGCTATTTTCAGCTTTAATAACGGCAGCAATAATAACGCCTTTGACGGCGGTTAAGATGTTAATTTAATATAAGCAAATTACCTTTAGAAAGTTTTTATCGGATAAAGTTATGGCGATATAGTAGGTTGTTCGATTTTTAACTTTTCCGTATTAGGATATCTTAGCCCTTTTTGTTACCTTTACAGTTACTACTAGGCTTTTTAAGCCCAGTAGTAATTAAGCGGTTTTCGCCTATGTTAACTACTGTTATAGGGATAGTTGCGATTTTCCCAGTTGCGATTGGCTTAATTAAGCCCAGAAGTTACCATTCAAACAATGTAGATCACTGCCAAACATGGGAAAGTGTGGTGGATCACTAACGTCAATATGGACACAGGTGGCGAAAAGATACATCTGCAGTCGCGACTGGGTTGCGGTAAACAGGCCCTAAGCATTTCGGAAGCGCAGTGGCGGCAGCGAGATATATTGGGCGTTTTCGAAATAACTTCGGAGCTCGGCATCGTACGGCCTGGGCATCTGAATTGGATGAAGTTTACCCTGTTTCCATACAAAATAAGGTGTAAAAGCGGGGGGGCGGATGGGAAGGTGGTATTACAGAGAGAAATGGGGGCGCGGGGAAGCGCATGGACCACCGAAAGGTTCGTTTGCGAATGATTCCGAATCATACGCAATTTAACATTGATTCGGAATGATTCCGAATCATTCGAACCTTTAGAAACGCTAGTTGCGAGCCTAGGGGTAATCTTCTGGCACTTGCATCTATCGATGTAACTCTCTTATAGCAATACCTGTCTAGTTCATCAAAATAATGGTCTAAAGCGGTATGATTGACTATTCCCTCCTAGATCAGCTTCCATGCAGGTATGTTATGCCTCTTACTTTCAGCGGCGTTAAAGTTAAGGTTTGTTTTGCCAAAGTTCAATAAAGTTATAAAGATCGGCAGTACAGGACAATTGCAATCCACTAGAGAGATTCTGCTCTCCGCGAATTGCGCTTCACCGACGCTCCCACCATGGCTTCCACCTCAAGGGCCACTTCAAGGCGTTGGCTGGACAAGGTCTACCTTGTGTACTTCATCATTCACATTCCAGTTCTCTTATGTACGTACACCTTGATGTCATCAGTCCCAAGGCCTACTCGGATACCGCAACTTGCGTCGACGCCTTGAGCCCCTCACCTGCGCCGCGGCAAGGCCTGACCCCCGATTATCCCCTTCATCAATCTACCTACTCTAACGGCAACAAGCCTCCACCTTCTAACACCCTCGGCAGGCGTGGACCTCGTACCGCTCTATCCGGCACGCCTCTGGGTGCCCGCGGAAGCCCCGCTGCACTTCCTGCACGAGCTGCGGGCGTACTACCTCGCGACGTACGGGGACCAGTTCTTCGCACCGTCGCCGCCGGCGGTCATCCCGAGCTTCTTTCCGCTGTTCGCGCTCATGGAGCTGGTCTTCCACCTGCCCGTGTCCGTGTGGGCCGTCGGCCGGCTGTCCCGCCGTTCGGGGCCCGGTCTGGACGGCTCCGCCGAGCTGCTGCTGCTCGTCTACGGCCTGCAGACCGCGCTCACCACCGCCACCTGCATGTACGAGGCCTGGCTCTGGGACCCGGCCGTCGTGACTCCGCGCCAGAAACTCGTGCTCCTTGGCGGCCTGTACGGGGGCTACCTGGCTCTCGGTAAGTAGAATGGGAGTCTGTCGGTTGTGTGATGGTTGGTTGTTTGCTGATGAATATACGTGTAGCGGTCGTCTTAACGGTCGATATGTATGCGCGTCTATTGAGACGCGTCAATGCTGTGGATAAGGCGAAGAAGAGTCAATGAGTCGCCGTGCACTCAAATTGAGTACTTGAACTGCTCTCTATTTCTCCTGAGATCGAAGGTCATATTAATTAGGTAGATATGTGTACATACGATCCGAACACTTCATCTGTTCATATCGAGACCAAATTCACCAGCCCGAGAACTCCTTTTGGCGCAACTCGTCGATTCATGAAGTTTCACGTCCCTCATGTCGATTTTTTGAAAAGAATGTACAAGAAGTCCACTCGTAATTCTGTCACCCAATCTCAACGCCTAGTCACGTTTTGCGATACCCCATCCATTACCCACGCCATTCAGCCCGTAGCCCAACGGCGTCGCCCCGCCGAGACCCCGCCCCTTCAACCTTTTAGGTAGGATGATACCGAAGAAGTACACGGCCGACGACAGAGCCCCCGCGATGAAAGAAACGAGGGCGTAGAAGATCGTGCTAGCGTAGACGTGGCCGCCCATGCCGGCCCATTCCACCTTTCCTTCCGTCTTGGGCAGCGCCGGGGGCGGGAACCACCTCACACTGAAGCTGAGCGGCAGCGGGTCGCCGATGACGAGCCGCATCGTCTGACTACCCTCCATGTGGCTCAGCGGGCTCGTGCTGTAGGCGGCGCCGCTGTCGAGAACACCGCTGTCGTGGGGATGGATGTGATGCTTCGGCGTACTGTGCAGCAGGATGTTGAGGTGAGTGCTGATGTGCAGGTGGCTGCGCTGCAGGGTGCCGGCGAGGGCGAAGACGAGCGGGATGTACTCCTGGACGTAGGGCTTCTCGCCGATGGCCTCGACGTGCGCGGGCGGCCGCGCGGGTAGGCGGCAGGCCAGCGGCGCGTCGCTGTGGACATAGAACTCGAGCAGGTGGAAGAAGGGGTCGTCGACCACGGGGATCGTGCAGTTCATCTCCGTCTCGACGCCGTAGTGGAACTCGAGCGGCTTGCCCGTCTCGTTGCACGTCGGGAACGGTATCCATTCTATCTCGTCCTTCTCGTCTTGGATGTGCTCACCCGTTTCCCTGTGAGTCGGAGCGGGTCAGACAAAATGCGTCGCAAATTCGTATCGATGGAGGGCAATGTAAGTGGCTAGGAGGTAGGAAGTAGAACCTTACATGCTCCTGTTCATGCACTCGACCGATATGGGAGCGCCGTAATGGTACGAAGGCAGAGACCCTTCCTTGAGGTCTACGGACGCCGCAGCAATCTTGACCAGGACCACCTGCGCGCATACGAGGGCGCGCGCAATTGACGGCATGTTGTGTTGTGTCGCATACGATGTGCTCTCATGCCGTGATATCGATGATATAGCTTCAGCCAGAGCACATATGGTTATGCGCCCCTTCGGCGGCTGACTTATTTGGTGTACTGTTCGAGCAACTGTGGAATAGTGGTGGGCATGTCGTCCCAAAGCGGACAGTTCAACAGAGAAGGCTGAATGACAGCCTGGTCAAATTAGCATTGGATCGAAATGGTTAAGCCTGAGATTTGGTGGATGTTTAGGTACCGGGACTTAAGAATAGAGTTTCCGATTGCTGCATTCCACATGTGGCTAAGAGTAGTTCATGCCATATATGCAATAAGCGCGTTAATACACGCTGGAACCCCTTCGGGCCTCTATTGTAGTAGCTGGACAGACTACATACAAACCTCGTCTCATTCGCATCATGTACCCCCTATTCCTTATGGAAAGAATTGGCCGTATTGCTGCTTATTAAAAAGGGTGGGAAAAGTACGCGGAGCTCCTCCTGTGATCTATTTAAGCATTCAAATTCCCGTGTCTCCTTCACCTGGGTGATATTCCAATACCACGCACCATCTCGCCAATTACATCGGCTTCTGACAAGTCGCGACAATCATCTTCCAAGTCAGATCCCATCCCTGGTTCTTATGCTTATCCTTGAGGTGCCTCACGATATGCTCATCTAGGACCCCATTCGCCTTCTCCTTGCTCTCTTCGCTCCAGTATGTGTTTACTACCCAGTGCTTCATCATGTCAAACAACTTGAGATAGTGCTCGGCATTATCCACGTGGACGATATGGGTCATCGTATTTATTTCGATCTTCTGGAACCCACCGTCCCTCAGCTCTTTCTCGATGCCAACTTCCTCGGTCCATTGAAGCTGCCCGTGCGGAGCCATAGGAAACGGGTTCGGGAAGGGAGCTTCGAAGGGGAGTGCCTCGAAGCAAGACCTCATATCCGGTAGCCAGCCTTCATTGTCCTTGTGCCAGACGGTGAAGCCAAAAGTCCCGCCGGGCTGTAGGAGTCTCATGGTATCTATCATTCTATCAGCGGCGCCGCAGTGACTCGTATCTGGCTTATGTTGACCTACCGCGCAGCACTGCCTGGGGATTCGGAATCAAATGCATGGCAAAGTTGATGCTGATATGCGAGAAGGACGCATCCGGAAGCCCAGAATTCTACCGAGAGATGAGATTCCCCTGTCCAAGCTGAGGCCTATCGCGTTTTGGACGTACCTGGGCATCGAGAGCGGCAGTCTCGATGTTCGGCCACCCGTTCATCACAATTCTTCGCTGCAGGATGTCCACCAGATTTGCATTGAAGTCGGCGCACAGGATCTTGCTCCCCGCGAGCACCTGCGCATCGACCTGGTCCTGTAGTTCAGCGGCTGTAGGGCCGACCCCACAGGCATTGTCCAGGAGTCTGAAGGGCGCCGTGACAGACTTGTCGAGGCCCATCCGGGCGAGCAAGATTCTAGCCGGCGACCGCATAATAAGCTCCGAGTCGTTGATGAACTTCGCTAGACCTTCATTGTCGAGCCCGTTGCTGAAGTTCGCAAAGAGCTTCTGGAGTTCCTTCTGGTGTGCGCTTGCCATGTTGTGAAGTGTTGGCTGGACGACGCTTCGGTCACCGCAGTAAAGTTTAATCAGAGGAAATGGTCAGATGCTATGCCGAACACATTTCATGGTATCAATGGTCAGTTATATATACTCCTGTGGCCTGAGAATGAAGTCCCCGGAAAGTCTCCGGAGGATTGTGACCCTGATGGTTATCTGCGGCGCTTGACATCTCTGATAGGTCAGCAATGCCGAGACAACACGAACTCGCTTGCTTATTCGTTCATCTACCCCCTGGGTTGACTACGGCGCCATTTCTTTAGACCACTAGATTGCGTGTCGAAAGTGCCAGAACAAAGTCATAGTGTGGGAAGACGTTTGTTGTTCAAATTCATGCTATCTTAACACGATCTCCCAGCTGACCCATTGATATCCAAGCTCCCGGGGTGTCTCTCTCAGCTCCCCCCCTCTAAAGAACTTATGTATGGGTGCGAAATCGCCGAACCTTCGTCGTGTCCTGGGTCTGGACTAGGCCAATAGTTAGGACAGAGGCCCCACCATGCACTTGACGCGTACAGGATGAACTTACATAATCACCAATCCCATACTCTTATAATTCCCCTTTTTTTCCCTTTTTTAATATTTTTAAACTTTTTTTTTCTTATTTCTTTATTTATTTATAATTATTATTATTTTTAATTTTTTTCCCCCCTTTTCGGCTGATACACCTAGCCTTCCTCCGGCTAGAATGGTGCTCGCCATCTGGTCGAAGTTAATAATCAGCATAGGAGGCCCCGCAAGTGGGCTGGTATCAGCAGGATCAACTTATTCGAAATAAACCACAACTGTCATCATCGCCGTATCTTCTTCTCATGATGGCCGTGCCCGTGGGTATGGCGTTCCTGGTCTCGCGGGGACCCACGGTGACGCTCTGGTGTGCTCCCAGGGGGGCGCGTCGGAGTCGCGCCTCCAGGCTACGTGCAGTGCCGGTGGATGGGGGGTTGGTGGCCTCGAGCTCGCCATCCGAGACGCACTGGTACGCTCCCAGGGCGCTCGTCGCGGAGTGGCGCCCCACATCACGTGTCTCGCTGGCGGATAGGTGGTTGGTGGTGTTCGCCTCGGCAAGACACCCAAGAAGATGTATCGGCGAACGGGTATCAACGGCTCCCCCAGGGTTAACGTGCTGAGTGACGTGCTGATGGATTCCAGGTGCTCTGGGAGGCGCGACGCTAAAACCTTCTGCGACGGAGACCGTCTGTCAGGGCCTGAGCTTGGGGTTGAGGTTGCTGAGGTGCTGCTCGCCGCCTTCGAAAGGGCAATCATGCTGCCGCTCATATTGGATAGTAAGGCTTATGCTACTGGGCGGTTGCGATGTGTAAGCGTAGTGGTTGAGTAATGAGTTAGTACCCGGAATATATATATCCGGGGATAGTGTCTTGGTACGATGAAGTTTTAAGGATTGATCAGGGGCAGTTAGACGATTTACGAGTCGGGAAGAATTGCGGATCAAAGAAATTATCAGATGGCCGGAAAGACAGTTTGGCTGGTTATCAGGAGAAACGTGGTCGTAGGTGCTTGCTTTCCGCGATCTTTAACTTTCAAAGTAGATTCAAGTAGAAGACTTACCCTTAGCCAAACCTAAACTTCGCGATGAGGAACCGAGGTGACCACCTACACGGTTCCATCTACGTACCTATTTCCGCCATAGTTGACGTGAAATGGCTCGGCGCTTAAGCTCTATATAGTGCGAAGCATCGCGCTCTGTACCATTCATTCTAGGGTCGAGTTTTTTAAGATTCTTGTACCTGGGGGCGGGTAGGGCTGGTGAGCCACCGTCGATGCAATGCCCCGGCCCGCAGCTGCTCATAACTAGCGCCGTAATGGATATTGAGTCTCCGTCCTGACGTTTGGCGCATGGTTGGCGCAGGTATAACTTATATCTAACTCCGATAGCCACTATATAGGCGATAGCATGTATTCGTCCAACCTAAAATTCAGCCGTTTCATGACAAGATTGAGTGTGACGAGTCCTATGGTAGCTTGAGACTGGTTTTAGTTTGAGTTGGGTATGCCCTTAGATAGATTAGTCACGTCCTAAAGCATCCGGCAGGTATTCCGCGATCTCTCCTCCAAGCTAGCGGTGGCATTGGGGTTAATAAATGTCAGGTGCCAAGGTGTGACCCCCTTTCTAGGCTCCAGCGCCCCACCAGTGAGGGTCTGATTTGTGTATATATGGGGGTCCTCGCCCCGAGTAGTTAGGGAGAGGCAGGCGTTAATGGTCATCTATTCTACTACCTACACTACGAACTACCAGCTAGGCTGCTTCGTCTGCCTTTCGCTCTGTACTTTACCCCCGTTCTCTGACAATAAATTAGCTATTGAACTCGATTCTTCCCAGGGGGGTGGTATAATGGGTACAAATGGGGTTTCATAACAAACCTGTCCATTATCAAAACCTTACATAGGTGGTCTTCGGTTCTTAGATACTTCCGCCAAATTGATCAGGTGGTCAGCAGTTCTATGTCCCCTGGAGGATTTCAGCCGAGGAGGTGGGCAGAACTAAGGATCAATACTGAAGATCTCGATGGCTAGAATATTAGGAGGTAGTAAAGGGAGATCCGTTCCTCTATCATCGTGGATGACTTCCAGGAACATCAAGTACCCGTAGCCTGGCTTCTTAATCTAATACATTTCCCCCTAAGCTCTGTCGTAGTGCAAGAATAGCTTGGCAAGTCCTCGACCTCACCTTGTTTTATTACGTGCGGTTTGCTAGTTACTTGTGTATGTAGCATCACTTCGAAACACGTATCAAGCCTTGTTCCTGCCTCGACGATGGAACAAAGGGATATTTTAACGTCATCCCCTTCGAAAAGAAATGCAGAACTGGTACCCATCTGACGCACAACTCATCGAACTGTTTAAATATATGAGCATTACAACACCTACCAGTCCCGAGCGTTGCATCTACCGGGTGCTTAGCACTTTCCCCAACTGCACCTTCCCTCCTGTGGCCCTATCCAAGTCGTACAACTCCTCCCAACAACCTAGTGATCTACAACTTCTTCCAAAGCAACTCCAAGCCCAATCAATCCCCTTCCACCATCACCCCATCTTCACCATCACCAGAAAAAATCCAGACGCATACCCTTATGGCTTCACTGGAGGAACTCCCTGTGGAGCTGCAACTGCAGATTGCACAGGAACTCACTAGTTTCTCCGACTTGAACGCCCTTGCCTCGACATGCCGCCGAGCATACGCCGTCATAGACCCTCTCCTTTACTCTCTTGCCGCGAAGGATAGTGAATGGTTTTCGGTTCTTCACTGGGCAGCTAAATACGGTAGAGTTAGAACTGCAACGAAGCTGCTGGAAGCGGGCGCCGACCCAGACTCGATTACATGGGGGGATCCCCAACCTCCGCTGCACTTGGCAGCAACTCATGGACAGGATACCATTATCGAATTGCTTCTAGAACACGGTGCAAACATCAACGCACAATCCTACGACCACTGGTTGTGCCTCCCTTTTCCGCGAGGCCTGTCGGGTAGAGGCCCAGTCTTTCGAGATCTTAACCACACACGCGCGTCGGCCCGAGTACCATTGCAATCTGCCTTACTTTCACAACAAGAGACAACCTCACAGCTATTAGTTTCAAGGGGAGCATTAACTAAATTCGATCCTTCCGCTACAGATGCAACGGATGCCTTCCACATTGCTGCAGCCAGAGGATGCCTCAAGTTTATGCAGTTCCTCTTCCAGGAAGGATACGAAGCCGACGTTAACAGGAAGGATCCCTCCGGATACGCTCCACTTCACTATGCTTTTGGGGATGCACGTCGTCACCAAACAATCCAATGGCTTCAGGCAAGAGGGGCAGACATCGACGCCGAGTTTAAGAGAGGGGCCACGCTGCTACACCTTGCCTGCTACGACGCAAATTTTGAGGATGCCGGCTTTCTTCTCGATGCTGGCGCATCGGTAAACAAAGTTTGCGAGTGGAACCATGCTGGTAGACAATACAGACTGAGACCGATAGACATATGCTGTATGAATCCTCGAAACACGGACGGTACGGTCAGAGAAGAAGACCCCGGTACCTCTTTTCACAAGATCATGAGTGATATAGCCAACCGATCAAGATTCATCGAGAAGCTCCTACTTAGCGGTGCTAGCCTAGACCCTCTGCCTGGAGAACTCTCACCAGTTGCAATGGCAGCTTCTCAGCACTGGATACATATCCTCGAGCTGTTCAAGAAAGCTGGTAGAGATTACAGCACAGAGGACCAGGCCATTGTACAAGCTCTCCTGTTGAAGAAGGAGGGGGAATACCTTCACAGGGACGTTTCTCAACCCATTGCCGACAGTGGATTGGCTCTTGGCGCACGGCACGCCGACTGTCCTCAACAGCGAATCGATTTCGGCAGCCCTCGTGTATTACTTCCATCTTGAAACTCAGCAACCATGGCCTTGCGACGTATTCCGCCGCCTTCTTCAACATGGTTTAGACCCCAATACCAACTACAAGAGGCTGTCCCTTTTCCGGCATTCCTATAACGGCGGGAACCTACATTTGTCCCGGTTGCTTATGGAATATGGAGCGCACGAGGATCAACTGCATGATTTGTTTGATGAAATCCTTGACGATTTGGAGCTGGATCCACTTCGTGATTTGTTCGGGAACGATGATGACCACGAGGAGTGGAATCAAGCGGCAGCCGATTTACGGTACTTACTCGATTGCGATATCAGTGGGGTCCTTCTGAAATCCCCTAAGTCTCTCCTTAAAGCCCTAAAGAAACAGAGTATCAAGATAGCTCGTATTCTCCTGGACGCCGGTAGCCCAAATGCGTCCGGGGTTACGGATGCTGGGCAAAGCTGTCTGCACTTTCTTGCGGCTTCTCCACTTGCAAATACGGAAGATTATCTACACGTCACAAAGAGAGTTCTTGAACTTGGAACTGACCCAAAAATTGGACGCGGACTGCCGGATATGTCACCTATGTGGTTGGCATTGGGTAACGAGAGGTGGGCTTTCGCTAGGTTGCTTGTCGACTACGGGACTCACATCACTGGCTTGGAGGCGTCGGGCCTCAATCGAAGACATCACCCTCACCACCACCACCAGTCGTTTCTATGGGGCCTCCGGAATGCACCACCACCATCGACTCTGGGTACCAAAGTCTTTAGTGAACTTCTTGATTCCTGGTACCTCATAACCAGGGACGAAAAGTCCTCGCTCACCCAAGGCGCCACCCATGAGACAGCACTATTCTACACATACTCCCTACTGCATGATCCTTACTCCGGCATCAAATGGCTTCTTAACCCAGAAGTTGACATCAACTGGGCACCCGATCGCGGACCCACGGCCTTGGCCAACCTCGTAATGCGGCTTTCCAGAACTGACGAATATTTGAAGTATCTAATCGGAAACGTCATGATACTCCTAGAGCGTGGTGCAGATCCTTTACGAAAGGACGGTAGAGGGATATCAGCAATGGATATCATCAAGCTGGATCTGGAAGAGTGCGCGACGTCTCAAGGTGCCGAAGTGTCACTCCTCGACTACATGAATCTCGAGCGCGACGCCGACAACCGCTTGTATAAGCTAAGGTTCCGTTCGTCCTTGTGGGATTCATGGGAGACTCGTTCATACGCCGAGGATCAGGATAACGAGATTTCCCTGATAATTACCCGACTAGGAGAGGAGTAAGGGCACCATCGGAAGGTTTCGAGTCGAAACCTACATGTGTATGCAAATCTGCTGATGAAGGCCCAGGGGTCAAAGCGCAATCTACCTGATGGCACACTTGATCGTTAGATTCACATAGAAAGCAGCTGGCTGTTGCAGCCCCGCGGGGCTTCCGTAGGTAGATAGCCTAGGCCGCGAAAGGTTTCTATTGCTTTACAAGACCTTGCACATAGAGACGCCACCGCTTTCCCCCCAGTGTCCCAACACATTGAATGATTGAGAACCCTTAACCACGTTCAAAGATGACACAGCTCTCTGAATGTTTCACCCCGGAATAACGTCTGGCTCTGGGAAGAACGGATCTCACAAGGGAACTTTTGGGGACTTGAGCGCTGCGGGAAATACCAAACATTTTTGACGCATCCTCGTTCTAGAACAGTTGCTTATCCCCGAGAAAAGCAAAGGAAAAAA